>JARHVA010009098.1:0-65000 GCA_037957365.1 Torreya grandis | reverse complement strand
GAGTGGAACTATATAAAATACTCATATTTTGAGAAAGAAAATAACCCTATGTAGGAATGGGTCAACTCTTTAGACTCGGTTAAAATTGGAGTTAGAAAATGAAGATATGGTAAGGGATATGCATAAATATGGTTTAGACAGTTGTATTACTAAAGAAGTTGAGGAATTGTTCACCCTTCTTGACTAGAATCTTAGCATATGTTACTTTTAAAATAATTATTTGATAAATTCCTTTCACCTAATCTCTACTCCCATGATACATGATGAAGATAAATAGAAGGGTGTCTGGAAGCTAATAATTGACAATGTTAATGTTTTCACAAATAAATTAGAAAAGATCATAGAAAGAGGAGGTTTAGTAAATGTTGAAGAAGTCATGTACTATGTCATAATGAACAATATGAAAACTTTGCTAAACAAAGTTGACCAATATCCCCAAAGGTGGTTGCAAGATAGATCTAGATGGGACTTGAAGGCATCAAGAAATTTGTCGAGGGACCTATTAGCATGGACTCTGATGAAGATTGTGAAATGGAATTCAACAATATTTGGAGGGTACTAGATTCTTATATACTGATGTGCCACATTCTGGGTGGTGATTCTGGGATGATTATATACTCTATATTTGTTTGTTACTATTTATTTGACCACCTACATGGGGCCCTTTTTTATATTTTAATGTTGGTTAATATGCTCTGATATGATGGGGGGATGTCCCCATAACTATCTACTTCATTTTGAGAACTGTATAACTATTTTATTTTGCATCATTGATGCATATAATTTGTAATCGATTGTACAATATAAGAAAAACATTAATTTTCATGATTTCTCACATATTATGTTTTGAATTTATTTTTTCATCTATCTTACATTTGATATTTTCTTTTGATAATTTATTAACATATTTTATTTGTTGATTTTTTATATATACTTAATTAATATGTCATTTTTACATATAATCTTTCATTATTTTTAAAACATGCAAAAGATCACATTTTCTAGAAAATGAAACATATAAAAATTTCATATACATAAATTATATCATATTAAACTACCATTCCATAGTGATAATGTCAACATAAGCTTTAAATCCATGTATAATACAAGGATTAAAAGTTCAGTGTGTGGGTGGCTAGGTGTGTGTGTGTGTGTGTGTGTGTGTGTGTGTGTGTGTGTGTGTGTGTGTGTGTGTGTGTGTGTGTGTGTGTGTGTGTGTGTGTGTGTGTGTGTGTGTGTGTGTGTGTGTGTGTGTGTGTGTGTGTGTTTGTGTGTGTGTGTGTGTGTGTGTGTGTGTAATTATACATCAATTATGAAATAATAAAATTCATGTACATAGTTATAGTAGTGAGTCACATTTTCCCCTAGGTGGGTAAGGTGCCACACTCTATAAATAAGTCTCAAATATGGTTCCTCTGAGGTACCCCTCTACATTATGAACTAAAAAATAAAATATTTAGGCCTCTACCTCTTCTTTATCTAGTTGTGTCTATAAATGTATCACATGATCCACTAGTTAGATCTATTTATCTATATGTGATAATGTGGTAGATATGTGTGCACCACACTTTATGGATAGGTCCACATATGCCATAACCACCTTCCTTTTAGTCACAGTGTATTGGGATGATATCCAAAACAACAAAAATAACTTAATCTCAACATTATATCTCCCCTATAGAAACTCAAATCAATATATACCATCTATCACGTTCTCATGTAGATGTTACTACATGATCTGACATATCTTACATATCATTATCTAATAGAAAAAATATAAGATCTCATGGTGGGTGGCCTCAATAATGGATCTACCATAAAATGTATAGAATTAAATTAAAATGAACATTAGATAATGATATACAGTTGATTCAAAATCAGTTTATAAATAATACCTATCATAAATATCTAAAATATATAAACGAAGTGAGCACAACTTACGTAAACTCTTTATGCCAGGATGTGTGTCTTGATCATGGATGTTCATGCCATTATTTTTTACACCAAGTATAACATTATGCTCTCGTATGTACTCATTATAGATGGCTATCATGGATCCCACCCATCTCTATCTATGGAACACTAAATAACCATTAAGATGCTCTATCTTACCATTTCACTACCCATGATTTAGTCCTCTGTTGAGTAACATCCTCCATGTGTATGTCTAGGAAAAAATGAACCAAAATCACCAACCCTGCTACTCCACCTTCCACTATTATCAAAAACAATTTCCTCATCATCCTCCACATTTTAGGTCCATTTAGGGATCTCAAAATTATAACATATGGTGATATCTCCTATACTCTAGACCTCTTTGAATTTGAGCATGTCATAAACCATAAGGTGAAATACTAAGGGAACCACTAGGTTTTAGTTCCCAATTTTTTATATAACACTACAATAATAATGTGGATCCACAAACCAAATATATTTTATGGTCAAATTTTCCACTCCTTGAACCCTCATAGTACATGGATAAGATGTCCATGTATCCATAGTCCCCTAACAAGGAATCATATAATATGGTTCATATAAAAGGTATATAATCTTGGGTTCCTAGTGATGCATCTCATGTCATCATATTTGACCACCAATCAAACTTAAGGAAATTTATATGCCACTCGATGTGGTAATCCTATATTTTGATACATGTGAAACCTCTTATATACATAATAGGAAAACAATATCATAGGAGTCGTTGTCTATTGTTGTCTACTCAAAATACCACAAAAATCATGCATAATATACAACTAGATTTTCACTCCCATGTTGTATATTATGTACCCTAATATAATTCATCTTGACACAAGACAACATAAATAAATATAATCCCCCATCATACTAGTGACAAATCACGAATTTGGCCATCATCCCTATAATGTATTTTTTAACAATCTCAAATCTCTTAAGTGTACACATAAAAAATCCATAAAATCTATGTTGGATCATGGGTATCATCCCATATGGACAACTAGGATAGCCCCTTCTCCCATAAATAGACTTTGGTGCATTATGTACCATTAATGCACCCTCTAGTGGTAAACCCAGTATGACACGAACATCCTCTAGGGTAATGGATACCTTAACTATGTCCACATCCACCTCACATATGAATGTTTCAATACTTAATATGCCAATGTTGTCAATAATTAAATAAAAAATATATACATCTAGAGGCACCCAACACATTTCTATCATGCCTCTAAAACACAAAATCACTAGTTGAGCTTTTTCCTCTACTAAAAGTTTGGCAAGAGAAATAGGTATTTAACTAGCATTGACTGACATTCATAATTATGGTAATATCTATGATTGAAAATTTCCAAACAAAAAATCCCAATTAATTCCCTGTTAGATAAAAATTAGAGATAAAAATCAACTACAAATTATCTAAATCGATTAAACTACAAAATATGAATAAAAATAAAAATAACTAAATCAACTATGTTAATTTTACTAAATCAATCATATTTACAATTTTATACTAAATCAGCGAAGGAATCACATTTTTTTACTAAATATATTACATTATTTATACTGATTTGGCCATCTTTTTGTTTTTATATTAAACCAATTAGGATGTCACATTTTTTACTAAAAAAGACATGTTAGTTTCATGAAATCAACCATGTTTATGATTTTATACTATATCAGCTAGGTCATCACATTTTTATATCAAATAATCTATTTTAGTTATAATAAATATCCACCTCTAAAATTTTAGATTGTAACCCCAATATCATCACATTTTTATACCACATCAACCATATTAAATCTACCAAATAAACCACCTTTATAATCAAACCCTAGATTGGCCAGTTTCACCATTTTTCTACATATCTAAATAGACATGATCAATATAGTCATATTTATGGTATATATTTTGTATTACCCTCTAAAAATCACCTCAAACTTTGACAAAATAAAAATTTTCTCCCACCAATTATCCATCTAATTTTTATTTTCTAATGGACACATGTTGGGACAAATTGCCACACAAGTTTTCCTCGATGTTTAGTTTTCCTGAAACCAACTAATTTACCCAATAAAAGTTATTTAGATCACTATAATAACCTAAATCTAGTCACAAATACTTGACCATGTTAATTTATCCATTTTATTTTTAATTAACTTTTGCACTTAATTATTACCTATTTTGTCACTTCACCATATCTTAAGCACCTAAAAGGACCTATGTTTGGTCTAAACCATTATTTTAAACTTATATAAATGTTCTATTTGTTAAAAATTCCCTTGAGCATATATATTCTTCCCAAATCTAAATTTTTACTTGTTTCCCTAGGGGACAAAAATTTCCAATACGTAAAATAGTGGGAATCAATCTTATCCCTATGGAATTTTTTATTAAGGCCTCCACTAGTCCAAATTTTAAATTAAAACCTCCCTTACCCTCTCTTACATATTTTTAGGATGCATAATATTTTGTCTCCCCTTTTGGATTATTATAAAGTTACACTAAAGTCATTTATTATTTCACTTGGAAATTTCAATATAGAGGCACATTTACATTGTTTCACATTGAGCAAATTTCATTATTCTTCCCAATTTAGATTCTAAACATTTCAAATATTCCTCAACCAAGTCACAAGCCTAATTTATCAATCTCCAAGCAATTAATGATAAATTATTAAATTTTATTCTATATGCATTCATAAAGTGAAATGTGCATAATTTCATAAAACACTCTATGTGGGATAACTACGTGAGATTAATATACCTCTTTAGTGTATTGAATACATAGGCTTTGTTCAATCATTTTGGGGGTGTAGACACTAAATATTAATTATATATCACCTAAATATTATATAATTGGCAAGTACTTCTCATGGTTGTACCCTTCAGTTCCAAGACCTTCCCACTACTAAAAAACTTGAATCTATTATCTCTTGTTCTTATTGTTTATCTAATAGTCCAACCATATGTTATTTTAATGACCAGGACTTCTATAATGATAAAAATCATATAGAATTATTTATTATCATATTATACAATTTTTGGACCTATACCTATTTTCCATCTTCCTATACACTTGCATCCCATTTAGACGCCTACGTCAACACTAGTGTCATATGTCAAACTAAGTTCCTAATGCCCAAAACTCATCAAAATTTAAAATGAAAACTATTTGAATGGTTTTTATAAGATATTTAATCTAAGATATTTCCAAATGGGGTTGGTATATATAAAATATCAATCTTCTTTCATTCTCACCTAGCATAGACATAGAAACTCACAAGGCAACTTACAAAAGACATTCAATCAATATTCATGTGAGTAAAGATTCCCTATTATTTTCTATTTCAATATCACACATAGGGAAAACCAATATAAATGTATAAAGTATTAATGTAACATTTCATGAGCCATATTTTCCAAGTTACAAGCTAGGTCACTCTATGTAATTACTTATCACACATTGCATCCTTATGCACATAAAAACTAACACATAGCGGATACCTACATAAGTCTAAGTCCCTCTTAAAAATATTGTCTATGATAATAGAGGGGTAATTGGGTGAGATCAAAACCATGTACCCATTAACCCATTTTTTCCATACTCACTTCAAGGGTCAATAATCTATTATTTCATCATTTGACAAAGAGTGACAACTTATGAATGAGATATGAACACATCAGAGCAAATGTGTCAAAAAACTAGAAGGTTATAGGTGCTCATATCTATATTTAATTAATATTTCATATTGGACACCTTCATATAACATAGACATCAACATCGATGCAAATGTCCATATTTAATGCAAGTGTTCAGGGCCATGGAATGTAAATTTCAAAACATTGATTATTGTTACAAATCTAGATTCAATCTATTTCCATCATGTTATCTATTATATTTGCATGCATACATTCAATCATCTGAGTACTCTTATTTTCCATTTATTTAAATATCATTCAATAGCTGCACTTTTTATTTTTTGCATATCTCAATATATAAATTTAAGATATTATTTATTTAATTTTGTAATTAATTGGTTTAATATAGATCTATTTATCACTCTTCAGCTTCTTAATTTTTATAATATCAACCCTATACTATATTGAACCATATAAATTTAGGTTAAATAATTTGGTCATCCCAACCACTATGGTTTTCTCTAGGGTTTTTTTAAAAAAAATTATGGATCTCTCAAATATTAGAATTTATTTTAAAAATTAAATTTAGTTTTCCTAAAATCATGTTTAATATGGATAAAAATAACTTATTCCACATCTTAACCCTAAGGAGGATCATATCTATCATCCCTCACACTATGTCCATGTTATCACTCCTTCAAAGGATAAGGTAGGTGTTATATGTTTGCATGTTCAATCAAATTTACCTAGGGTTTTTTCTTGTTAAGCCCTAAAATATCAATCTCTAGTATGATCAATATAATAAAATAATTACAAAATCAAGTTATTTTCATGCATAATATAAGATATACTAATGTTATAATGTGTTTACATCTTTAGCTATAAGTGTTATACACAACAATGTTTTCTTATCCAAGTGAAAAATAAAAACGTAATACCTCTAAAACAAGTTATACCAAAATTGAACAAATGGTTAATTAGAGTCCAAGTGAAATCCTAAAGGAAATTATGTGAAAAACAATGATTCCATTACCTCCTCTACATCCTATAAGGAAATCCAAATACTATTATGCATGTCATAGAATGCATAGGCATCATAAAAATTAATTTTTTGCATTAAAGATAAAAATTAAAAGACTCAAAGATAGTGGTGACCATATCATTTATACCTCACTCAATAAATACACTCAAATTATGAGTAATTATCTTAAAACACAAGTTTAAAAACAACAAATATGGTTACCAAAAGATAACTCAAAGCAAAAGAATGAAATAAAACAAAGAAATAGATAAAGTGCCATTACCAAAGGTTCTAAAACTTCCAAGTGATATTATTCTAATTATAATTTTCCTAATATCAATATTATTGATGAACAATTGAGAAAGTTTAATTTTGATCTACTTAATTCCTTACTATAATATATACTCATATCTACAAGTTTGGGTACCTATAAATTAAATCCATCTCTAGAATGTATAGAACTAAAGGCATACAAAGGCAAGGAAAATCATATAGATCAAGATGTGAATAAGGTATTAACATCTAAAGTGCCCAAAAATACACATAATCACATTAAAAAATGCTCAAACTCAATATAGGGTAGTTCTATATTCATTTATAGATTCTCAAAATGACACATCACAAGTTCAAGAACAACCTAAAAGGTTACATTTATCCTATAATAGTGAAGACACCAATGATTATGATCCTAATAACTTAGAATATTGATATGATCTTGATGATACTAGTTACACAACATAAAAATATGACACACATATAAGTCCCTTATAGACTCATCTCATTGATTATATCCTTAGGTTCTATTAGTACTTGTAGTAATACATGCTCCTTGGTAGTACTACCAATTTATTTCACTAGGTTTCTAGTGAGGAAATATTTATAAGAATTATTTGGATGAGATCATAAGAGAGACTTTTACATTCCAATATTCCCCAAAATACCCAAAAAATAAATAAAATTAAAAATTATTTTCCACATTTACATGTTCTATTATATCCATGGCATCTATGTTGTTAGTTCCATATGATAGATAGCATATTGTATATTTATATATAACATTTGTTTCACGCATCTTTTGACTATGATATAGGTATACCTAGGAACATGATCTATCCACTTTCAGATGTTGGGCCTTCCCTCTAATCATGTTATAGGGATAGTGGGACCATTTTCTTCTTTGATTATGATACGTCCAAATTATATCATGCTATGATCATTTTTCATTATCATGTTTAATATTATATACTTACATATGACTTTATCCATGCTTATATATTTCACAGTATACTTGATATGATATGTACTTAACATTTTTTACTAACACATATATCTAGGGACTAGTATGATATGCTTATGTTGGTTTATTATGATTTTGTGACTTCACTTTTGAACTTCCTTGAGTGTGTTAGTTACTTGTCATTGTCAAGAATTGTATTAATTTTAAAATCATTTAAATATGATCCATTTATTATGGCCCTCATGCCTATGTTTTCCTATTGTGACATTTTCATATGCAATAGTTTTTTGTATGTATACATTTTAACATGTCTTTTTATGCTTTTAATAAATTTAAATAAGTCACATCCCTTCAATGGTGCAACACTTGAACATGCCCCTTATTTGAGGTATCCTTTGAACTTTGCCTTTTGATTTGATTTTGAGTGTTCTTATGTGTGTTCTTGATTTATTATTGTTAATATCAATATTTTTTCATGATTTACATTGTGCACCTTAGGATTTGATGTGATCACATACTATGTGCCTCATTTTTATATCTACCTAGACATGTTACTCATATATGTTACATGATACACACATAGATTATATATTTACATTATCCTTTTGAGGGAAGGTAACTACTAATTTATACATCCCTTCATCTCAAAAGGGGATAATATCTATGGGGTCATGTCAGAGAGGCATGGATTTCATACCTTCACAATTTCAAATTTATTGGGGGAGGTAAAAAAGGCATCACTTCCACACATATTCGGTACTCAAAATTTTAATATTACACTACGGGAATGTTATGGAAACATGTTATCCACACTTGAACTAGTTTTATATTTCTATTTTTAGTGGGGTCATGTCATGGTAACATGTCTTTCACACTTTAAAAATTCAAATTGGACAAACTACATAGTTATATGATTTAAATACACATTTTTTGGATCATTATATACATTGGTATCATTATTATACTTAGTTTTCAACTTGAGACATATCTAAGGTGCATATGACATAAGAAAGGCACTTCAAATTACAAAATAAAAATTAGTTTAATATTTTAAATACTTCTATGGATTTTAGCATACACTAGGGTGGAATTTTATAGATTGTTATTGAGTCACTCTACTGCATTAGTTAGTTCACTTTTTGGTAAGTTCAAGGTGATTAAATCACTTGATCCTACAAAGTTTATAAGTTAGACTTGATTGAATCATCTATATTTACCAAATTTATAGTTCAAGGTTACTTGGATCACTCATGCTCACCAGGTTATAAGTATGATTAGGTTGAATGGTTGAGTTAACCTCAACTATCAGGTGGTAACTCATTTTTTCTCCATGGTTGGGGGCAAGTTGTTCTCTCTCATATATATATATATGAGAGAGAAGAACTTACATATATATATATATATATGTATGTATGTATATAAGTTCTTCTCTCATATATATATATATATATATATATATATATATATATATGAGAGAGAAGAACTTATATATATGGACTTGAATGTTTTACAAATTCTCCTATCTCAATTCCAATACTTCATATTGAAGCATCTTTTCAAATCAAATTTTTAAAAGAAAATACGGTTGCATCAATACATATGTTTACTCCTAGCCTTGATATTCTTAATTTCAAGCATTTCAAATGCATTCAATTCTAGATTATATGCAGTTATTATATATTTTAACATGATATTGGTTCTAGGTTTTTCTCCAACAAAGAACTCAAGTTAAACTCATGTAAAGACAAGGTGTGTTATACACACCCAAGTAAACATTTATTTTCCTTTAAACTAGAAGTTTCATTACAATATTAAAGGGGGGAAAGTAGACATCGAATCTGAATTATATATAACCTCAATCTTGTATACTTTGAAATTACTTCTCATGGTTTTACCCTTTAGCTCCTACACCTTCATGTTATCGAAAGGCTCACATCCACCATCTCTTTTGCCTATTATTTATCTCCTGCTCTTCTCTCATATATATATATATATATATATATATATATATATATATATATATATATATATATATATATATATATATGTATATATATATATACACACACACATATATATACATATATATGTGTGTGTATATATATGTATGTATATATATATATATATATATATATATGTATATATATATATATATACATATATATATATATATGTATATATATATGTATATATATATGTATGTATATATATATATACATATATATACATATATATACATATATATACATACATATATATACATATATATATATACATACATATATGTATATATATATATATATATATATGTATATATATATATATATATATATGTATGTATATATATATGTATATATATGTATGTATATATATGTATATATATATGTATATATATGTATGTATATATACATACATATATATATACATATATATACATACATATATATACATATATATACATACATATATGTATATATATGTATATATATATGTATATATATATATATGTATATATACATATATATACATATATATACATAAATATATATATATGTGTGTGTATTCTCTCATATATATATATATATATATATAATCTCATATATATATGAGAGAAGAACCTATATATATGGACTTGAATGTTCTACAAATTCTCCTATCTCAATTCCAATACTTCATATTGAAGCATCTTTTCAAATCAAATTTTTAAAAGGAAATATGGTTGCATCGATACATATGTTTACTCCTAGCCTTTATATTTTTAATTTCAAGCATTTCAAATGCATTCAATTCTAGATTATATGCATTTATTATATATTTTAACATGATATTGGTTCTAGGTTGTTCAGCAACAAAGAACTCAAGTTAAACTCATGTAAAGACAAGGTGTGTTATACACACCCAAGTAAACATTTATTTTCCTTTAAACTAGAAGTTTCATTACATCATTAAAGGGGGGAAAGTAGACATTGAATTTGAATTATATATAACCTCAATCTTGTATACTTTGAAATTACTTCTCATGGTTTTACCATTTAGCTCCTACACCTTCATGTTATCGAAAGGCTCACATCCACCATCTCTTTTGCCTATTATTTGTCTCCTGCTCTAACCATATGCTATTCTAATGACCAAGCCTTCTATACTAGTCAAAATGTTATAAACCTGCTTATTATCATCCTATGTAATATTTAGACTTGTACCTATTTTATAGCTTCTTGGATAATTACATCCTAGCTAGATGCCTATTTTGATGCTAGTGCCATGTGATAAACTAAGTGTCTAGTTCCCAAAAGTCACAAAATTTTCAAATTAAATGTATCCTTATGTTCATCTTAAGTGATTTAATTTGAGATATTTCTAAAGGGGATTATTGTATATACAAGATCAATCCTCATTCATTGCTCACCTATCAAAAACCTAGTAACTCATAAGGTAAATTAACCAAGGCATTAAATCAATAATTCAAGTGATAAAAACTTCTTTTTTATTTATTATTTAAATATTATTCATATGGTCATCCCATCTATAGGTTTGAAGTACTAAAGGAGAATTTCATGAGCCATATTCACAAGTTTACAAGCTAGGTCACTCTATGTACATTTTTATCACACATTGCATTCTTATGCACACACCAACCAACATGTATGGGATAAATACATAATTATAGTCCCATTTTAAAATTATTAGATATGTAGGTAGTACCCATTTATAAAGGGGTCCTTGGGGAAGCTCGACACCATGTGCCAATAGACCATTTTTTCCATAGTCACTTCAAGGGTGAAGAATCTAGGTTTTAATCATTTGACATAGATTGATAGCATATGGGTTATATTTGAAAACATAAGAGAAAATGAAACATAAAAACCATAATTTTATAAGTGTTTGCATTGAGATTCAGTCAATATTTCATATTTGACACCTATGTCCAACTTAGACACCAACATCAATATAACTATCCATATCTAATGCAAACATCTAGGGCCATAAAGTGAAAATTTTCATAATTTAAAAAATATTATATAATAAAAATCAATATATTTATATCCTCCCTTGTATCAAATATACCTGCACATAGTAAACTAGCTAAGTATTTTTGTGTTCCATATATTGTAATATAAATCAATAGTTATAATTTCTATTTTTATCTCATCTCAGTATTATAAATTTAGAATATTATTTATTTGAGTTTGTAATTAATTTTCCTTTTATATATGTTCATCATTATTTTTCCAATTAATTTTCATATTCTTAATCCTATACTATATTGGACCATCTCAATTTAGGGTTAAATAGGGGTGATTGGGATTAACTCAACCTAGTTACACTCCATACTTTCATATTTTTAATTATTTTAATCATTATAATCCATTGTATGTTTTCAAACTATAAAAAAAAAATTTCAAGTCTTATGAACACCTTCAAAGATTTAATATGCCCATACATACCCAAATCCAACATACCCAAAGTGATTGTATCATAATTTATAATTAAAAATAAAAATAGATATAACCAGTAGAGACAATTGTGGGAGTTTATATTGTTATGATTTGTCATTCTTATCCTCATACAATATTAAATATATCTTTATGAAACTTACAAACATAGTCACACTTTTCATATTTTCACTTTTATCAATTAACATAGTCAACAATCATATAGTAACAACTAATTATTTATATCATTTACATGGTAAGACTTCTTTGAATAATTTATACCTTGTCAAATTAAATCATTTCCTTTAATTATACTTGTCTAATTTTCATTTAAAACATTCTAGTTTATTTTATTCAATTTATCTTAATTAGGGCTAATTCACTATTTAATATGAACATTAGTAAAACATTTACCTACCTCAAAATCTATATAAATAGTTCCTCGAAGTCTTCTGTGATGTTCACATACCCATATGTTAGCCATCATCTCTCTCTACATCACAAATGGTTTGACAAGAGATCTTAAAATATTAAAAGTTCAAATGATTTTATTTTAACCTAATAATAGTAAAATATTCATAATTTATATTTTAGAAAAATGTCTTCTAAATTCTGCTTTTAGATCATATATTTATTTTTGAGGTATATTTAGAAAACCAAATTAATGTATAGAGTCTTGGTATTGTAATTAATTTAATGGTAACAAAAAAAAATCTCTTACTTTCAAGCCTACTAGATCATTATAGTTCCATATTATCACCTTACATCAACATTATATGTGCCCACCTACCAAAGCTATCTTATAACTTCATTGGCACCATATATAATAATGTATTTATTCATAAATTTAAGTGAAGGTATATATGTTCACTTACATTTTTTAATTTATCTTATCTTATCAACATTATTTACAACATAACTCTTATCATTTTTTTATGCTAGGTTTCATTCCCAGAGCACTATCATTTGTTACACTATTGTGACACATGATGAGCTTTGAGCAGGTCTTATGTCTACAATTAAAATTTTTAGTCACTCATATTCTACTTTTTAAGACTCATAAACATGTCAAGCATCTTGGGTGCATGTCCTAAGGAGTGGACTTAGAAAATGGAGGGGTTAGTTCATATTTCTTCATGAGATATGTCAATATTATCTTATTATACATGTTTATCATCACCATCATGTCTTTAGATTAATTTAACCTTCTTTGGTTCTATTTTTCCTTCATTCCTATCATTATTATTAATATATTATTTTTTAATAGATATACTTGGATCTTTATAGTTTTGTATCATCAGCTCTATTAATAATAGATCTATCATGATTCATATAGTCTAGTTCATAACCTATGCCACTTCACTACTAAATTTATCCTAATCGATTCATATGGTTTCCTATTTGTATCAGATCAACATAGGTGACTTATTATTATGTTGTTCCTAATTCATAATATTTAATTGATTTGGATATTTTCTATTGGAATTTTATCTTGGTCACTTATAGGACTTTCATTTGTATTTATATTGTTCCAAAATGCATTTATGGTAGAAGTGCAAGGCTCATCTACTCTTTGTATATTAAAATTCTGATCTAAGTATATAATTTTAAATAGGAAATAGGATATTATTATTTTATAGGTCTAGTCTTACTCAAGATATTTTAAGCTCAAAAGAAGGAATATAATCTAAGGAGGTGCCCAATAATCTTTGAAGTCCTAATGAATCTATAAAGCATAGAGAATTCCAAAAGGCAAAAATTATACACAAATAATTCTTGAGTAGAGAAAACCAAAGTATAGTTTTTCCTTATCCCTTAGAAAAATAATTAAGTCTTTTAATAAAACACAACCAAATTTATATTTTTCATGCCCAACTTAAAAAGCAAATAAAAGCAAAAACTACCTAGAGTTAACTAAACCTACTATTTTTAGCAATTGTTATTTTTAGGGAAAAAAGTATTGAAATATTGGATGGGCTAATAATTATATGTTATTTAATACATGCCTAAATAAATCTAAAATTTGACTTGAAATTTGAGTTGACACCATGTTATAAAAATATCAAATTACTAAAATTATAAAAAATGTAAAAAAATAATTAAAATACAATTTTTACCCCTTAGATGGTTGATTTTGGCCATAAATGTTTTGGAATTGGCTAAAGTGGTTATGATGGAATGTTTCTCTTTGATACCTTATTTTTTGAAAATGGGGATCAATAAGCTTATAGGATTAAAGGTTATGGCTTATGCAAGATACACTCCCTCATCAAGTCCCAAATTAAGGATACTTGGGTCTTCATCCCTTCCATTTTATGACTTGACCTTAAATGTCTCTTCAAAGTGACATTAGAGCCAAAAGGGATATTTATTTACTAATAATTTAGCTCAAGGTAATTATGCATATACCTAATCTCTTTCTTTTATTTAATTTATTAGATATAAATATTTTATATAGATTTATAGTAGTATGTCATCGTCACTTCTCTTCTTGAATATACTATCTGTATGCTTATATTATTATGTGTTATCTGTATACACATAATAATTTCAAAATTTTATTTATTACCAACACTTTTTATCTTTCAATAACCTATCGAGTCTCAATCTCTCTAAGTGTATGCCTTAAGGGGTGGACTGAGAAAGGGGTGGGTAGACTATTGGTGCTTTATAAGATTGTTGTCCTTTTTGCTACTTGCCATCTACACACTCATCCCATAAAAACATTAACCCTAAGCTTATTATTCTTAGTTCTTCCCATTCCAGTAATTTTAATTTTTCCATCTTCCTTTTCTTTCCTTAATTTCCTTTTAGACTATAGGTTATACTAGGTTAACCATGGCTAACCCTATACATTTTAGGGTCTTTTTCACTTTTTTGGTTTGTTAGCCTTTCGGACTTCCTAGCTCAAACCTAGTGAATTATCCCTAAAAACATTTAGGGTTAACCATGGCCGACCTTGTATATCCAACATTAATGGGAGGATTTAGGAAAAATATATACCTATATATACAAGTTCATTTCCAACCATTTGAAGGAGATAAATGAATAAGCATAGGTTTAAATGAACATATGATTATTGACCATTCTACTTGAGGAATAAAGTTTAGAGTTCCATACTTGCTTTTGAGATATGGATCCTATCTTATGGAGAAGTATTTTATATTCATAGATAGGTTGTCTATTCTAGATCTGATTTGTATTTGTAATCCTTACATACCACAACAATCTCTTTTGAAGCACCTTGTCTAAGGGAGAGATTGAGGCTAGGTGGGTTCATCTTCAAGGTAAGTATTACTAACTTTATTTCTCCTTTGTAATAGTAAATAGATAATGTAGTTATACTTTTATTCCATGCATTAGGATTTTGTATACATTGGTGTGAGTATATGTCTTCTATGCATGTTTAGTTTATTTGTTTGTTTTATTTATAACCCCCACTTTCTACCACAAGCTTTGGTGAGCACTAGATTAGATTTAATTTCTTATTTGTTATAATAAGTGAAATATCAAACCTTAAGACTCTTTTAGGGTTATTTCATGATTGTGTTATATTGTAGGCTTTGGAACCCTACCTCACATGGTGTATTATGACAAGAGATCCCCTAATCAGGTCTAGTGGATCCCCATATTGGTCATTCTCCCTCTTAATAAATGTATTTCCAATTAGAAGTGTAGGTATACTCTATCTTCTTTGATCTAAGTTTGATTTATAGACATGATGAATTTATAACTACATACATTCTGGTGAACTTGACATGAAACTAACCCTTATAGGATTTATTTCATTCTTTTTAGCATTATTTTTATCATATATCTATAATACTAGAATGACTCTATCGACCCATTTCTAATCTTTTTACACAAGTTTTTAGGAACAAGAACTAGATCAACTCAGATGACCTAGTACAGGTTTTTAAAATTCTAATTTAGACTACTAGGTTGACCCAATTGACCCTGTACACATTCAAGCATCTAGAAAACTTACTAAGTTGACCCTAATCAACCCTATACATTTACAGACTTCTGTAACAGGTCCTTGCACATACTTATTGACCTAGTCAACCTAATTAGTAGGTTTTACAACATTCTTAAATGTTCTTGATAGCAATCTTCCTCTTTTTCATCTTTGATCCACCGAGGTTCCCTTTTTATCTCTTTATTTCTTTCTTTTACTATCTTTTCTATTACAATTTACAGTCTTCAAAATTTCCCCTACACAATCAACTAGATCAACCTTATCGACCCAATTCTATGGTTTTTATGTTGTCTAAAATAATTACGTCAAACTTGGATGACCCTATACATTTTCAAAATTTGCTTCCATAGTATAGGTTCGACCCTGTTGACCTTGTTTTATATTTTGTGCATATAGTGTCAACATGATACCTTATTTCAAATTAGAATTAATCTCTATATGCTAGTAATTAGTTCACACCTTTATTTTCTTTTTGTTTACATGATTAGAACAATTCACATAGTCTAATTAGGGGGGTTTACATTAACCATTTATTTTCACTATTTATATTTTATACACACATGGTCAAATCACATAATCTAAACAAGCATTTTAACATTTGACTACCCAAGGCCAACCACTTGGATTTCATCACCAAGGGAGAAGTTGAATTGATACTCTGGTTAAGCATAAATCATGGTTAATGGTATATTATGGATAAGCACCTGACACCCTTATTTTTACAATGTGTGAAGTGAGGGGGTAGGCCCCAATACTAATCATGTTTCATTTCCATTACAATCCCTTTCATCCCAAACTACCTAAAACCATCCTTAGATTTCTATCTAGTTCTTTGATTTACAGCCAACTTCCCATAACATTTAAAATCATTTCTTAATAATATAATAAAACAATCAAGTTGACCAATTATTTATCTCTTTACTTTCCAAGTTGATTGCTTTCTCTTTGCTCAATTATGTGTGAAAAAACATCCATTGCATTAGTACAAGGTTTTGTTTTGTGTGCCTCAATTAGATTATCCAGCATTGATCCAAGTGACTATTTATTTATTTTTAGTATTTAATTCTTTACATTACTTGCAAATTTATTTTTGTTTCAATTCAAAAAAAATATAAGCTTTCTCATCTTCCCTATCTATTATACTAGGTTGACCCTATAACTTTTCTATCCTCTATTAACTATATAGGATCGACCCAGTCGACATTGCACTATCTACAGACCTTTTTTATCCTCTATTCACTATACAAGATTAACCCAGTTGACCTTGTACTATTTATAGACCCTTTTCAGCCCCTGTTTACTATATAAGATCAACCTAGTCGACCTTGTACTATTTTCTATCACTTTTTATTTTCCTTGTATGGTTATGTAGTCTTGTTTCATCATGATGACATCTTTTCAGCCTTCCCTTAGTCTATAAAATTTTATAATCAAGGATTTGGATAATAATCTCACTTATTTCATTACTTTAGATGAAACTATCCAATTTATTTCTTCCTCTTCTCCTAAACCAAAACCAATCACTACACATTGTAATGTAGTTGAGGTAATTCATCTTAATCCTCTTCCCAATACCAATTTTGGAATCTTACACCAACTAATCCCTCTCCCATAAACACTCATACCCTTACAACCAATGTTCATAATCCTCTTGTTACACCCATAACAAGATCACCAAGTCTTATCAATTCCCAAAGTAACATGGTTGAAACCACTCATATTGATAATTTAGATGGTTCCCAATTATTCAAAAACCTTGATGATAATACTATTTACACTCCTCACAAGAATGGTGGTTTTACCAAGCTTCCATCTTATTATACCACACTTAAGGCAACTAAAAATAATGTTGGAAATAAGGAATCCTCCTCCTATCGACACTAATAATCCTCTTCCTATCAATAATAACACCCCTCCTACAAACACCAACCCACATATTGATACAACTTAACTTATTACATAATTCATACAATAAATGAACATCATGCAAACAACCAATCAATCTCAAACAATAAACATGCAATAACATTTATGCAACATGATTAGTCAACCACCTCAAGTCATAATGTCTCAACAAAATCCAAATTTTGTCCCTCATCCTCTTAAAAATTCCAATGGGAATATCATCCCTCAACCTCCAATGAATAACAAAATTCTTTAACATCTTCAAAATAAACCTTTAGCCCCATTTATTGCATCCATAAATAATGGAAACATTTCTCCAACTATCACATATAATGGGACTAAAGACCCTAATATATTTCTTAAGTCTTTTTGTAATATCTATAAGGAATGGGTCCAAATTAACACCTTTCCTACCATCAAGCTCTTAGCCAAAACATTTATGGGTGATGCACTTGAAGGGTAAGACCAAATTCCTAGACATTCCATCTCACAACTAAAGGATTTAGTAAATTCTCTATTGAAGGATTTCTAACATGATGACCTTTCTAAAAATTGCCTTAGCCATTTCATCAATGCCAAGTAACTTCTTAATGCATCTATTCATACTTTCATCAAATGATGAAAGTCTCTCACTCATAAAGTGGACAATAACATGAATGACAATACTCTTGTTAAACTATTTGTCAATTCTCTTAAAACTCTCCTTCAATATAAAGTTTGAATATTTTCACCTAAAACTTTAGATGAAGCCTTAGACCAAGCAAAAAGGCAAGACTTTCTTATGACTTGATTTGAACCATCCCATACAACTACTAAAGCACCTTATAATCATCTTCTCATAACATTTATTCATATAAGCCTCCCCAACCTCAAATTAGAGCATCCTATTCAACCAATTTTAAGCCAACCCACCCTACCTTAAGTCTAGAACAACTAAAGAATAGATTGCCACCCTCTAAACCCATGAACTTTGATCCTTCCAAACCTCCTCCAAAATGGTACTATCCTAATAAGTTTTGTTGGTGTCATGTTACTATAGGTAATTCTAATGAGTCTTGTCATAATATTCACTATTTTATTCTCTCTTCCTTCCTTGGTCCACATTTTAATCTTGATGCTCTCACAAAACAATGTTATCAATACTATCTCCAAGCTTCTTAAATTTAATCTCAAGAACCATAATAACAACAAATCAACTACTTAATGATCAAAAACAATCATCCCATACCTATACCTCACCCAATAATTTTTTTCAAACCATAGTTGATCCTTATCCCTACATCAATAAGGAAAGTATAGTTCACATTAACAATTTTAAACATATTTTTGCATCCATTGAACCACAACCACATAAACCAAAGGAGTACTTAGTTCAAATGCCTACTCCAATGCATATCATGCATGGTCCTTCTTTACCTCCTTTTCTTCTTCATACCTCTTCTACCCATCCTATGTCACATTCAACCTCCTTAAAATATAATTATCCAACACATTTGCCTATCTTCTAATGCACCTACCAACCCAATGCAAATCATTCTAATGGTTCAATGTTACCTCACTCTAACTCACATGTTAGGGCATCTCATGATGCCCATACACATGTCACTTAAGAATTTGGGGTATATTATGATGCCCATCCATACATCCAATTACCTTTTGGTTATCTTATTATTCCCACTCTTGTTTTACAATTCATAATAAAAAAACAAATTTAGCTTCAAGATATTTTTTAACACTTATAGACTTGTATTTCACATGATCATATTTGATATATATGTTATCATAGATCTTACTTGTTCTTTTTTTTCTCATGTTTCTTTGTATTTTTTTCATCTTCCTTTCTTTTACTTTCACTTTATAACCATCGTTATCTTCCTTTATGTTTTGTGATTTTATTACACATTACATTTGGCATTTGTTTTCATCTTGGCCCTTATATATTTATTTTATTTTTGTCTTTTTATGTTATGCTTTGCCTTAGTATCTTTATTATTATTTCCCCCTTATTTATTATTCACCCTTTTGGGTTTCTCTTTTGTGAGTTTGTGGTATAATACCATGGATAGGACTTGGACCTCCTCACAAAATAGCACCTTTACTTCTTTTCTCATCTCATTTTTTCACATTTTTCTTTTTGGCACTCTCATGGGTTTATATTTTATGAGTTTTAGTATAAGACCGTGGACAGGACTTGGCCCTCCTAAAATTACCATTTTGTCATTCCTTTTATAAACAAAATATCACTGATTCTCATTCTCAACTTTAGCTTTTGCTTCTTTTTTATAGATAGAATTTGCACAATAATCTATGTTAGGATGTTTTCCTCTATTTCCCTCATTATCATGATAAGGAATCACACTTTACTATCATTGTATCCATTTTTCACCCTTTGTCAATTTTTTTGTGATTTAAATTAATTCAATTTTTTCCATGTGTCGTTCCTCTTTATTTCCCCTTTCCTTTCACTCCACATTGGATAAAACAAGGTCAAAGTCAAGATAGCACTTTTATTTCACCTAGATTTACTAGACTTTTAGACTGCATTTCACCTTATCCTAATTATTCAAATGAAATTCATCTTTATCATCCATGTTTGGTTTTCCAAATTCGTATGGAGGAGGAATAAAAAAATCCATCAAGAAAGTTAAAAGCTAAATCATTTGAATCAAAATGTAATTATATATAAAAGTCAACATACAAATCTTAAAAGTCAAATTCACACTAAAATACATGATTACAATCAAATATCCTATCTCTAATTGAAGCTCAAACTCCATAGTTAGCCTCACATAGAGCCATGGTCCTTTGGGGCATGGTATACCAATAGATTGGAATAGGGGAATTCAATATACTTTATGGTGCTACCTACTTTCTTACATAAGTACCCAATATTCATAGTAGATTGAAAAAAATTTAAGTGGTCTTGAGGAATGGAGAACATGTTGTGAGAGATAGGTCCATTTTAATTTACATGTATATATCCTTCATGGGATGATCTACATACTTCATTTATTGACCTAAGACTTGTGTAGCTAAGAGAAGTTCTTCATAGTCCTTAAGGTCAAAATTCATCTTGTTTTGATAAACCTAATTTGAGTGTCTTGACTTTGATAAAGAGTTCATATACCTTGGTTTCTCCTTAATTATCCCCTCCATCCATTTCATTTCCCCCTTGCTAGATAATTTGTGATTCCAAATATATTTTCCCTCTTTTATTATTCCTTCTTCTTCACCTCTTTAAAACATGCTAGCATTACTTTATTTCAATTTTATCTATCCTTAGAGAAAAATAATTGTGATATCCCTTCGAATATCAAAACAAAAGCTCTGAACAAAGATACAAATTTGCATAATAGATTCAAATATGCAGTAAAAAATCACAATATAATCTCTCAATAGCAAATCAAAGATCTCATCACTTGTTCTTTTAGACGATTACACAATTGAGTCTCTGTCATACAAATAAAAGAATATTTAAAATCTGGTCTTAAAACCCTGGCTTTTGCTAATTTGGCAATGAAATCTGAATTCTGGAAGGTCTCAGATTTTTTGTGTTGGCACACAGACGCCGTCGTCGGTCGATATCTCACCGACGTCGGTCACTGTCAATCGGCTTTCTCCCAACGTCAGTCTTCAGTCGACCAATGTCGGTCACTGGGAGCTCTCTGTCTGCTGAGGTCGGTGCCTGAGCAGATCTATACGGACCTGTACAGACTTAGTACGGCCGCAAACCTGTATGTTCTTAACCCCTGATAGCTGAACAACCTGATCTCAAGAATATAGATTCTAACACAGGAGATCTATATCTGTATAACTTATTGGATCAAAAACTAACTAAAGAAATACATGGAAATTTTGTGATAACTTGTGGATGAAGCTATCTCTCAAATTTGTACCTCTATGATAAATTTTGGATGAAGTTATCTCTCAATTTGGAAATAAATCAGCTGATATATCACAGCCTCTAAATCACACATAATGAAGAGTTGACGTTCTCCACTGCAATGGAATCCTGGAACCCTTGGCTCAGTCTTCACAGAAGAATTTCTTCAATATCAATATCAATAATCAATTCCCAATCCATACTCTCCCCCATGAGAAACCCTTATACCCTCCAAAGGTGTGCTTGCTAAAATTAGATTTCCTCAAATTAGAACTTGGGGTTCTTAAATTAGAATTCCTCAAATTAGAACTTCTTAAATTAGAATTCCTCAAATTAGAACTTGGGCTTCTTAAAATTAGACCAATTAATTAATAATTAATAATTAATTAATATTTAATTTAAAATTAGACCAAATAATTAATTAATTAATAATTAATTAATATCTAATTTTAAAATTAGACCAAATAATAAATATTTGATTAAATCAATCAAATATTAATATCTCCCTCAATACATGTCAGATCCTCAAACTGTATGAAGCTGGTGAATCAAGGAGTGATTCTGCACATGACCATATCAAAATAAAGGCGCTCTGCTGCATATCAAATATCCCTAAATAATAAAAGCTCAGGCCCAATGTGTCTGAAAAAACTTGAATGAAAACCAACTATAGAAATTTTGTGAATCAAAGTCAAGCCAAGCTCTAGTATGACCCTCTATCCATCCTATTAGCCTACGAAGGTCACATAATAGGCTAATCATCAAGTCTATCAATGTCCACAAAAGGGGGACATGACAATCCGCCCCTCCAAAAATTGCTTGTCCCCAAGCAATCTCGGAACAATGAACCACTCGATCCACCTGGATCCCAAACGTAGTTATGCTCTGCACTACTGTTAATCAATGCAAGTACCTGCAATATCATCAGAAGTAGAACAAAGAGGAACCCATAATCAAATTGGCGAATGCAACTCAACCAAACTCTAAAAGCACAACTGCCATAGTCAAGAACACATGAGAACCAAACTCTCGAAGCATCATAACCCAAGTAGAATGGACAACTCAAACTACCAATTCCATCTACAAGAGATGGTGCCAATCCATCCCATAACTGATCCCTCTGTAAGGGTGGCACATCGAATGGTACCACACTATCATATGTGTGAGAAGAATCAATATGGAGACTCGACTCCACTGGTCTCTCAAACTCATCTGAACTAGGTACTCCCAAATCCTAAATCGGTGTGTCAGCCTCAACAACATGTTCCTTAGCTACAACTATAGGAGCGTACTCACCAACAACAATCAATGTACTAACCTCTGAGTCTGGGGCTGGTGAAGACCGCAAATGCTCTAACTCCATGGTCATCTCAGCCAAATGAAATTGTGACTCCTCATAAGCTAACTGCGTACTCTCAAGAATCTTAGAAGTCACCTCAAGTTGTTGAGTAAGCTCACTCACCTTATATTCCTGTGCCAATAATGCATCATACACAATTCTACCCCACTCTATAAGATAATCTCTGTCGGTGACCAACTGCATATAGTCCTGTCTCAGAAATTGGATAGCCTCCCATAAAGAGTGGATCTCTATCAAGGATAGATAACTACCTCCCTGCTCGATGCTAGTAGGAAAACCCCATCCATAAACTACTAACAACTAACGAGCATCATCGAAATGCTTGTAAGTGGTAGCAATGTCTCGCTCACTAACTCTCAGCTGACTAGACACATGGTGGCACTGGCTAGACTGTCTCCTTCAATCCTCCTCTGATGCATGGTCCAAAAGAGTAGACTCAAAATCACTGATCTCTAGAGTACTACCATCCATACTCTGTGAATCAACTCCATAGCTCATATCAACATATGGAGTATCAACAACTGTAGCATCACTCTCTAACTCCTCCATACTAAGAGAAACAACTGGTGAAACTAAGTCCTCAAAACTGTCCACTGCATCCTCCTGAGTATCATCTACAATAATTGGATCCTGGGACTCTTCTACAATCTCTATCATAATTGAGAGATCATCAACCCTCAGTGCACTAACATTTGAACACACCTCTACACTCTGAGTGCAAGCATCAGACTCATCCTCATGTTCACTATCCTCTATCTCATAATAATCATAATAATCATGGGACATGATGCGCTCTTGTCTAAGTGATCTGTAGTGGTTTCTTCTCAGCTTAACAAAGCGATCAAAAGACAACCTCCCCTGAGCTCATGGAGTTAATAACTCCCACTCATCCTTCGCTATCATATACCGAGTGGATTTGTCTTTGGATGTAGGATATGAAAGAGATTCATTTAACCTCTTCAAAATTAGTTTCAACTTCTTCATATCATAGTCCCATTGTCTCTGAGTATATGGAGTCATCATGATTTACTAACTGATTCAACAAACTACCCAAACTACCCAACAGGATGGCAAGACATGGGCTCTGATGTGCCCAATAGGATGGCATGAATTTGGCTCTGATACCACTGTGATATCCCTTCGAATATCAAAACAAAAGCTCTGAATAAAGATACGAATTTGCAGAATAGATTCAAATATGCATAAACAAATCACAATATAATCTCTCAATAGCAAATCAAAGATCTCATCACTTGTTCTTCTGGACGATTACACAATTGAGTATCTGTCATACAAATAAAAGAATATTTAAAATCTGGTCTTAAAACCCTAGCTTTTGCTAATCTAGCAATGAAATATGAATTCTTGAAGGTCTCGGCTTTTTTGTGTTGACACACAGACACCGTCGTCGATCGATATCTCACCGACGTCGGTCACTGTTGGTCGGCTTTCTGCCGATGTCAGTCTTCAGTTGACCGATGTCGGTCACTGGGAGCTCTCTATCTGCTAAGGTTGGTGCCTGAGCAGATCTGTATGGACCTATAAAGACTTAGTACGGCCACAAACCTGTATGTTCTTAACCCTTGATAGTTGAACAACATGATCTCAAGAATATAGATTCTAACACAGAAGATCTATATCTGTATAACTTATTGGATCAAAAACTAACTAAAGAAATACCTGGAAATTCTATGATAACTTCTGGATGAAGCTATCTCTCAAATCTGTACCTCTGTGATAACTTCTAGATGAAGTTATTTCTCAATTTGGCAATAAATCAGCTGATATCTCACAGCCTCTAAATCACACACAATGAAGAGTTGACGTTCTCCACTGCAATGGAATCCTGGAACCCTTGGCTCAGTCTTCACAAAAGAATTTCTTCAATATCAATATCAATAATCAATTCCCAATCCATACTCTCCCCCATGAGAAACCCTTATACCCTCCAAAGGTGTGCTTGCTAAAATTAGATTTCCTCAAATTAGAACTTGGGGTTCTTAAATTAGAATTCCTCAAATTAGAACTTCTTAAATTAGAATTCCTCAAATTAAAACTTGGGCTTCTTAAAATTAGACTAATTAATTAATAATTAATAATTAATTAATATTTAATTTAAAATTAGACCAAATAATTAATTAATTAATAATTAATTAATATCTAATTTTAAAATTAGACCAAATAATTAATATTTGATTAAATCAATCAAATATTAATATCTCCCTCAATACATGTCAGATCCTCAAACTGTATGAAGTTGGTGAATCAAGGAGTGATTCTGCACATGACCATATCAAAATAAAGGTGCTCCACTGCATATCAAATATCCCTAAATAATAGGAGCTCAGGCCCAATGTGTCTGAAATAACCTGAATGAAAACCAACTATAGAAATTTTGCGAATCAAAGTCAAGCCAAGCTCCATTATGACCCTCTATCCATCCTATTAGCTTATGAAGGTCACATAATAGGCTAATCATCAAGTCTATCAATGTCCACGAAAAG
This sequence comes from Torreya grandis, assembly GCA_037957365.1. Classification (NCBI taxonomy): domain Eukaryota; kingdom Viridiplantae; phylum Streptophyta; class Pinopsida; order Cupressales; family Taxaceae; genus Torreya; species Torreya grandis. The sequence continues at coordinate 39,062 of JARHVA010009098.1, read as the reverse complement.
GGGGACATGACAATCCCCCCTCCAGAAATTGCTTGTCCCCAAGCAATCTCAGAACAATGAACCACTCGATCCACCTGGATCCCAAATGTAGTTATGCTCTGCACTGCTGTTAATCAATGCAAGTACCTTCAATATCATCAAAAGTAGAACAAAGAGGAACCCATAATCAAATTGGTGAATGCAACTCAACCAAACTCTAAGAGCACAACTGCCATAGTCAAGAACACATGAGAACCAAACTCTCGAAGCATCATAACCCAGGTAGAATGGACAACTCAAACTAGCAATTCCATCTGCAAGAGATGGTGCCAATCCATCCCATAACTGATCCCTCTGTAAGGGTGGCATAATGAATGGTACCACATTGTCATATGTGTGAGAAGAATCAATATGGAGACTCGACTCCACTAGTATCTCAAACTCATCTGAACTAGGTACTCCCAAATCCTAAACCGGTGTGTCAGCCTCAACAACATGTTCCTTAGCTACAACTATAGGAGCGTACTCACCAACAACAATCAATGTACTAACCTCTGAGTCTGGGGCTGGTGAAGACTGCAAATGCTCTAACTCCATGGTCATCTCAGCCAAATGAAATTGTGACTCCTCATAAGCTAACTGCATACTCTCAAGAATCTTAGAAGTCACCTCAAGCTACTGAGTAAGCTCACTCACCTTATCTTCCTTGGCCAATAATGCATCATACACTGTACTGCCCCACTCTATAAGATAATCTCTGTCGGTGACCAACTGCATATAGTCATATCTTAAAAACTAGATAGCCTCCCATAAAGAGTGGATCTCTGTCAAGGAAAGATAACTACCTCCCTACTCGATGCTAGTAGGAGAACCCCATCCATAAACTGCTAAAAACTAATGAGAATCATCGAAATTCTTGCAAGCGGTAGCAATGTCTCGCTCACTAACTCTCAACTGACTAGACACATGGTGGCACTAGCTAGACTGTCTCCTACAATCCTCCTCTGATGCATGGTCCAAAAGAGTAGACTCAAAATCACTGATCTATGGAGTACTACCATCCATACTCTGTGAATCAAATCCATAGCTCATATCAACATACAGAGTATCAACAACTGTAACATCACTATCTAACTCCTCCATACCGAGAGAAATGGCTGGTGAAACTAAGTCCTCAAAATTGTCCACTGCATCCTCCTGAGTATCATCTACAATAATCGGATCCTGAGACTCTTCTACAATCTCTATCATAATTGAGAGAACATCAACCCTCGGTGCACTAACATCTGAACACACCTCTACACTCTGAGTGCAAGCATCAGACTCATCCTCATCTTCACTATCCTCTATCTCATAATAATCATAATAATCATGGGACATGTTGTGCTCTTGTCTAAGTGATTTGTAGTGGTCTCTTCTCAGCTTAACAAAGCAATCAAAAGATAGCCTCCCCTGAGCTCGTGGAGTTAATAACTCCCACTCATCCTTTGCTGTCATATATCGAGTGGATTTGTCTTTAGATGTAGGATATGAAAGAGATTCATTTAACCTCTTCAAACTTAGTTTTAACTTCTTCATATCATAGTCCCACTGTCTCTGAGTATATGGAGTCATCATGATTTACTAACTGATTCAACAAACTACATAAACTACCCAACAGGATGGCAAGACATGGGCTCTGATGTGCCCAATAGGATGGCAGGAATTTGGCTCTGATACCACTGTGATATCCCTTCAAATATCAAAATAAAAGCTCTAAATAAAGATACGAATTTGTAGAATAGATTCAAATATGCATAAACAAATCACAATATAATCTCTCAATAGCAAATCAAAGATCTCATCACTTGTTCTTCTAGACGATTACACAATTGAGTCTCTGTCATACAAATAAAAGAATATTTAAAATCTGGTCTTAAAACCCTAGCTTTTGCTAATCTGGCAATGAAATCTAAATTCTAGAAGGTCTTAGCTTTTTTGTGTCGACACACAGACGCCATCGTCGGTCGATATCTCACCGACGTCGGTCACTGTCGATCGGCTTTCTGTCGACATCGATCTTCAGTTGACCGATGTCGGTCACTGGGAGCTCTCTATCTATCGAGGTTGGTGCCTAAGCAGATCTGTACGGACCTGTATGGACTTAATACGACCACAAACCTTTATGTTCTTAACCCCTGATAGCTGAACAACCTGATCTCAAGAATATAGATTCTAACATAGGAGATCTATATCTGTATAACTTATTGGATCAAAAACTAACTAAAGAAATACTTGGAAATTCTATGATAACTTCTGGATGAAGCTATCTCTCAAATTTGTACATCTGTGATAACTTCTGAATGAAGTTATCTCTCAATTTGGCAATAAATCAGCTGATATCTCATAGCCTCTAAATCACACACAATGAAGAGTTGACGTTCTCCACTGCAATGGAATCTTGGAACCCTTGGCTCAGTCTTCACAGAAGAATTTCTTCAATAAAAATATCAATAATCAATTCCCAATCCATACTCTCCCCCATGAGAAACCCTTATACCCTCCAAAGGTGTGCTTGCTAAAATTAGATTTCCTCAAATTAGAACTTGGGGTTCTTAAATTAGAATTCCTCAAATTAGAACTTGGGCTTCTTAAAATTAGACCAATTAATTAATAATTAATTAATATTTAATTTAAAATTAGACCAAATAATTAATTAATTAATAATTAATTAATATCTAATTTTAAAATTAGACCAAATAATTAATATTTGATTAAATCAATCAAATATTAATATCTCCCTCAATACATGTCAAATCCTCAAACTGTATGAAGCTGGTGAATCAAGGAGTGATTCTGCACATGACCATATCAAAATAAAGGCGCTCTGCTGCATATCAAATATCCCTAAATAATAGGAGCTCATGCCCAATGTGTCTGAAATAACCTGAATGAAAACCAACTATAGAAATTTTGTGAATCAAAGTCAAGCTAAGCTCCATTATGACCCTCTATCCATCCTATTAGCCTACGAAGGTCACATAATAGGTTAATCATCAAGTCTGTCAATGTCCACGAAAAGGGGGACATGACAATAACATATTTGAGAAATTATGGATTACACCCTTACACCATTTATTTACCACACCATCTCATTTTCGTACTAGTCACATCATTAGGTGGTTGTGATTTCTTACATTGTATCTTCAAACAAGCACTAAGTTTGAATCTTCATCCTTTAGCAACTTTCTAATTTTTCATTTTCTCCATCATGTTATTATTTGATTTTTTGTGGACTTAACTTATATTACATATGACATTTTCCATTGTTACATGTTTCTCTTTATGTATGCCTTCTTCATGTTTATCTTACATCTTTAATTACACTTCATTTTTAGTCTTTCACTTTTTTTCTTTGTGTCTATCTTAAATGAGTTTACTTTTCCTTTTCTTACATATCCTTGTTCAAGTTTTTTTCTATGAATATTTCATTTTTCATTCAATTTTTACATGCTTCCCAATTTGATTTAGTATGTTATACATTCCTTTTTCTCATTTATGTTTTACATGCTTCCCAACATGATTTAGTATGTTCTACATTCATTTTTGCCATTTATGTTTTACATACTTTTCAAACATGATTTACTATGTTTTCCAATCATTTGTCATTTATTTCCTATAATTTTTCATTTATTTCCTATCATTTGTCATTCATTTTCCATCATTTGTCATTCATTTTCCATCATTTTTCTAGTCATTTGCCTTAAATATTTTTAATCTTGACTTAACAAATTAAGTTAACCCTTTACTTTTTCCCTTCTTAGTACTAGGTTGGCAGAGTGTATTTTTATACTAGGTCAATAGTCATGTAGTAATCTATAAATATAAAAAACACACTAGGTTGGCACATACCTACTAGGTTGTAAGTATAGATTTTAGCAAAATTTTAGCCTACTAGATTGACTAGGTCGACCTACTTATTACTTTGATTCCTTGTTTTACCCATATCCTTGTTTTTACTCATCCATTTTAAAAACCATAAAATTCATTGGATTCATGATGGCATAGCTAATATTTTCCATTATAATATGCCTATATTCCAAAAAATTCATTTTTTGTCTATTTTTACACTAACTTCTACAAGTTCACCTATTATTCCTCATATTGGATGCCTTCACATCTCTTGCAGGCTACTTCTTTATCTATAACATTAAGGTAGTAAAGTTATGTGTCTTTCAATTATGTATTTTATTTTATCTTATTTACTACTTGCTTCACTTTACTTATCATCAATGTTGTGTGTTATCATGTTTTTTTCTCAAAGCACCATCTCATGTTGAACGTACGTGACATGTAATGAGATTCAATTGGGGCATATGTATACACATAATAATTTCAAAATTTTATTGATTACTAACATTTTTTATCTTATAATAACCTATTTAGTCTCACTAGGAAAGGGGTGCACTAGGAAAGGGGTGGGTAGACCTTTGGTGCTTTGTAATATTATTGTCCCTTTTTCCACTTGTAATCTACACACTCATATCCTAAAACTATTAACACTAAGATTATTCTTATTAGTTCTACACATTATAGTCATTTCCTATCTAACTACATGCCTTAAGGGGTGCACTAGGAAAGGGGTGGGTAGACCTTTGGTGCTTTGTAATATTATTGTCCCTTTTTCCACTTGTAATTTACACACTCATATCCTAAAACTATTAACACTAAGCTTATTTTTATTAGTTCTACACATTATAGTGATTTCCCTCTTTCCATCCTCTTTTTCTTGCCTTAATTCCATTTTTGATTGTCAGGTATATTAGCTTGACCATGGCTGACCCTATACAATTTAGGGCATTTTTCACTTTTTGGGTTTGTTAGCCTTTAGGCTGACCTAACTCGGACCTAGTGAATTATCCCCAAAAACATACAGGGTCAACCATGGTGGACCCTATATAGTAGACATTTTTAGAAGGATTTAGGGAAAGATCTACCTATATATACAAGTTCATTTCCAACCATTTGAAGGAGATAAGTGAAGAAGAATAGGTTCGAATGAGCATCTACTTATTGACCATTCTACATGAGGAATAAAGCATAGGGTTCCATACTTTCTTTAAAGATATGGATCTTGTCTTGTAGAGAAGTTTTTTGGATGCATATATAGGTTGTGTATCCTATATCTGATTTGTCTTTGTTATCCCTACATACCATAAAAATCTCTTGTGAATCACCTTGGCCAAGGGAGAGATTGAGGACTAGTGGGTTCATCTTCAAGGTAAGTATTCCTAACTTTATTTCTCATTTGTAATAGTAGATAGATAATGTAGTTTTACTTATATTCCTTGTATTAGGATTTTGTATACATTGATGTGAGTATATGTCTTATATGCATGTTTAGTTTACTTGTTTGTTTTGTTTCTAACCCCCACTTTGTACCATAAGCTTTGGTGAGCACTAAATTAGATTTACTTTTTTATTTATTAGAATAAGTGAAATATCAAACCTTAGGACTCTTTTAGGGTTGTTTCATGATTGCGTTAGATTGTAGGCTTTGAAACCCTACCTCACATGGTGCATTGTGACAAGTGATCCCCTAATCGGGTCTAATGGATCTCCATATTGGTCATGCTCCTACTTAACAAATGTATTCCCAATCAGAAGTGTAGGTATGATCTATCTTCTCCAAGGTAGGATTGATTTATAGACATGATGTATTTCTAATTGCATACATTATTTAGGATAAAATACAACTATAGATGGATCTTTTATCCATGCATGGGTTAGTTTTCCCTATATTTTCATGAAATTACAATCCTTTCTCTCTATTTAGAGTTTATATATTGATATTTTAGCATTTTACCATCTTAGATATAGGTTCCCCTTTCTATTTAGTTCCTTAAATCTGGTTTGCTTATTATATCCTTAATAACCACTTTTTAAAAATTCCTCCTTCACCCCGCTTTGTGGCATAACCAATCTAATGTATCTAGTCCTAGTTTAGTCTTATCTCTATTCTATATTATAACATATTTAATATTTTTACCATATTTTCCTAATATACACTTTTTACTTATAATGTAATTCAAAGGTTTAGAAAGAAGGTTGAGTGAAAATCAAGTCCATAACTTTTAATGACTGAAAAATGGGGCTACCACCAATATTTACACAACCAAATTCACAAGACCAAAATGGGAATATCCCTACCTAACTTGGGCATATTAATCATACTAAACACATGAATTTTTAGCCATCATTAATAAGTAGGACCTTAATTTTTAATTAAAATGGTTCATTTGGAAAAGGGTTTCTCATTTTTTTTTGGTGAAATAGCACAACAATGTGCATCCAATATCTAATCTCCTAAATAGTTATTCTATGAGATATCTCACACAAAAATCACATCCTCTTGTAGTTCATCCTCTACATTTTATATTGTAACCTTAATATAATAATCACTCTTTAGTCTTGTATCTCTTATCAAATAGTTAAGGTGTTCTATAATCTGGCACTTTCTATGAGTCTTTCACTATAAATGTAGTATGTGGAAAAGTTTAAATCTAATGGGAAAATATAATTAGGTAAATACTAAGAATTACTAAAGGATGATGGTGAGGTTGTGGAGTTATCTCTCATTATTTTATATAATCACCTTTTTCCCTTTCTTGTATTTATTCAATTTTTATAGATTTCTTTGTTTCCCTCTTATTGTACAACCTAGGTTTAACCTCACAAATGACTCAACCATGGGATACAAATTCATGTCCTAATGTAGAGAGGATAATAGTATATATTATATTTATTTATACAAAATATATCCTCATAATATATCCTAATTGTTGGGGTGATAAATGATCTAGAATCTGCTATTTTATGTTACATTACTAACATAAAATGATAACTATAAAACTTAATATAAGAAAAATATCCTATATGAGTTATCTAAAATCACTTAAAATTTGTTAAAAACAACTATGATGAATTAAATTTAAATTATTTTATTCTCATTTTTCCATTCAAATTTGGTGTCCACTACCACTTGAAATTGATTTCACTATGTGATCCAAAACAACCACCATCAAAAACTCTAGTCCCCTGATATTCTATCTAATATACATAAATTCATGCAACAATCAATACGGTTATGCCAAATACTAGATTATGCATTCAAATTTCTAGATCTGTTAAAGGTTCTAACCATATTGATGATTTGACTAGAGTAGTGTATATCAAAATTGTCCATTCTCTGTCGAATGTGTTGGAATCATAGTATCACTATAAATTAAGCATGTAAAACATTAGAGTAAATAATGGAACAACCCATTAATCAAGGATATGTCTATCTATAAATGTAATATGCTCCATTGGAATAAGAGATCAAAAAATTTCCCGTTTTAATAAAAAATTGCATCTCTTTAATTATGAAATAATAACCTTAGTCGTTTATGTATTTTTTATTTCAAATAAAATAACACCTTTTTAAATATTCATAATAGTGTAATCATTTTCAATTATTTTATTAAATATATTATGGTTATTAACTTCACCATATATTTATTTATCTATTTAGCCCATTGACCTTGGACACTGTTAGTTTCTATACATTTTGTAGTATATTTTATATCATGTGTGTTATATTTTTAGTGTGGATTGATATAATTTCTTTGTTTTAGAAATTTGATTTGAAGTTAATCTCATTCTTACATCTTGGAACATCATTGCCCCTTTCATTTTCAAGTCATATTTTTTGTTTTCTTAATTATTTTACCTTTTAAGTGTTTATTATTTCATTAGGATAAATAAAGATTCAGTATTATAATATAGGGTATCACCTTACTAATGCATCCCATAATCCAAGGTTTCTCATTATTTTATTATGTGGTGGTTCCTACATTGGAACATATTTCAGAATTAAAAATAAGGAATGGAGAATTTGTGTGTAATCCTAAATTATGTGCAAAGTTTTTTTATGCCCTTTTTTTCAATTTTAAACAATGCAAAAGATAGTGTGGTGGCGAATCTTAAATTGATAAATGATTTTATTAAGGACTAATTTTGAGATAGTGACTCTAGTAACATTTAGAATTTATGTAGCTTCAACTCACATTATAAATTATTTGGTATATATAATAGTAAAGTCATTTCCATCTTTTAATCAATAGATATGTAAAATGAAATCTAATCCAAACATATAGAAGGGCTAGGGAGCCTCAAACGTTTCAAGATAAGATAGAGGTAAATAAATAACATATTCATCTTTTTTTCAAGGGTTATGATTATTTAAAAGTGTGGTCTTTTTTTATAATGTTAGCCAATAGTAACTAATGCATAGATATTTTTTGGTTGTAATGTGGTTACTATAGTTACCTTCAAAAATGTCCCTATATGCTTGCTTAGGAAAATGGGATACCTTATCCTTAGTAGTAAATCATCAAGGATGGGTTCCTTAAAAATTTTAATATTATAATAGGTTTTTTTGAGAATTTAATTAAATTAATTATTTTTAATACAAGCATTTTCAAGGTAATTATTCTCAAAAGGTTATGTTCTATTTTTAAAATATTAGATGTTGTAATTATACCAAGGTCTTTGTCTCTTGGTGAGATCCTCAATGTGATAAATAAGATAACCATACTTAAGATTAAAGAGTATGGGGATTTATTAATGTGTCCAAAAAAAAATTCTGGTGTAATAATATATTTAGATCAATGCAAGAGGATAAAGAGGTGAGATAATATATGATAATGTTTTAATATATTGGGATTTCCTTGGTACCAAAATCTAAAAAATATTTTCTAAGATGATTATAAAATTGATATTATGCTTTAAAGTTTTCACTTTTACATTGATATTCTCCACTAACTTAACAAGAAACAAGTTTTGAATAAGTTAAAGCATATAAGTAGGCTATATTTGTATCGAATGCTACTTACATTCCTAAAATTAGATATTTGTATTCAATCATGTTCTGGTAACATTAAATTTAATTAAAAAATTAAGATGGACTCTCTTTAAAAAATTATTAAAGAGGACATATCTTACCATGGATCCTAGTAAACACTTGAATAAATTTAAGTTGAGGGTCCAAGTTTCTTATTATAATTATATTTTTACCTTTTCTTGTTCTTTTTATTTTTATTCCTTGGTTGATTTGAGTTTACTAAGTTATAATTATAAGTTTTCAAGTTATGGAAATGATCTTTAATATATATGTCTTGATTAACATCTATAATAAAGAGAACATATTCATCAAGAGAAATATATTTAATGGGTTGCATGTTAAGGTGAAAAGTCAAGTTGATTAACAATCACTTGTCCATTGACTAAGTTTTGTGTGATAATTTTAAGGTTAAATTCCATGAAAAACAACATCCATGTACCAATTTTTTCACTGATAAATAAATACATAAATAAGAAATCATGAATATAATTTGTATAAATAATGAGGTCATTCTTTTTATAAAATGTGTAATTTAAAACCTTATCTATGGTGAAATAGGTAGTGAGACAATCACACGCATCTTTAACATAGTGTGTCTCATAGTGAATTAATGCATGTCTGATAAATTATATGGCATACTTTATTTCATATTCATAGATTTTCACAAGTTTTCCCAAACTAAAATAGGGATGGAAGATGTGTATAATATTAAATGTATTTTGAAAATGGTGATTATAATGTAGTTAATTTTCATAAATATTTTTTCTTATTTTTTTATACATTTTGGAAATCATAATTCAACTCAATCTCAACACATTTATTTAATATGGAATTGATTGATTTTGAAAGGAAAATTGGGAAAAATTATATAAATTTCCCCTATATTCATAAGAATTATATGGACTTAAGGGATGGGCATTAGATTAGGCATGACAATAATATATTTCAACTTAGAGGGATCTAAATAAATCCCTTATCTAAATACCATGAACCTTAAAATTTTGTAGGAAGTTATTTCAAAGATATACTTCTTATGGTTGAGCCTAGGAAAGTTGATATTTGGTAAAGAGATCATCAACATAATACTATATGATTTTATGAATAAGGTCATGAAAACTATGAATTATGATAGATTGATATGTTTCACCAATATTTCTATGACCAAAGGGAATCTCAAAATAACAATACATGCTACATTCAGTAGTAAATGTTTTCTTATGTTGAAGTTCTACACTAATTTGAATTTAATTATATCCAAAAAAAACCCATGAGGGAAATATTATCATAACCAACAGTGGAATATAAAATAATAGAAATGAAGGGTATTGTAAATTTATTTTTCATGCTAAAACATTTCTTCCAATCAAACCCAATAAAATAAAATGTAATTTTTTTGTTAATTAATTATTTATTATTACCCAATATCATATGCCATGATGAAATGTAATTTGAAATCGAAGTAATAATGCATATTAAATCACTATGTAATTTATTTAACAAATAATATTTTAAGTGATGGAATATAATTTATTTATTTATTTATTTAAGATTTGGTTCAACTAGTCTTACTAATAAATTATGTAATAATTATTTAACAAGAGTGAGACATATTTTTATATGTAGATAATTCAACATCAAACCTTTTCTCATGATAAAACATACAAAGAGTAAACATATTTACTTTAATTAAATATTATTTTAATTGATTTAAATGTGTATAAATAAGCTATTATTCTTATAAAGTCAACCATATAGTAGTTGTATTTGACATACAATTTAATCATTAATAACCCTAGGTTACAAGTTAAATATGAGAGGATTGTCAATCCATGAAAATATTGGGAGAACATCTAAGTTAAAATTACTAATCTAACATCATTTCAAGGGAACACAAAACCAATAGAGGTTTTACCTAGTATAACCAACACATAGGTTAGTAAACATCATTTTGTAATATGCATCATATTAAGGTTGATAATACTTAGGACTTAGATATTTTTTATTTATTTTTATATTATTTATCTTTATAAAATATTCTCAACCTGACTCTATAATTAGAGATAATAAAAACTTAACCTAGGCTAGTATCAAGGACTCTATCTCGTATTTAACTATGATAGCATGCATATCCACTCTAAAGAATCTAGGTCATATATAGTTCTTCTCTTGAATGAGTGATTATCTCCTCCATGAGACATAATCTCCAAACGCTTTGTAAATATAATATAGTACAAGGGATTAAAATATCTTGATACTAATAATCTTCTATAAGCTATAGACATGTAACAATATAACCTTAGCAATTTGCTTGTGTTAAACCTTAGTATCTAATTTCATACTTAGGTATTAATGAGATAAATGAAAATTAATTCCAACTTTATTTTCCATTGTGATCTCATGAAAATACCATATCATAATATTATAATATGGAATTTTTAGGATTAACAAGAAGGTTTGTCTTCTCTTAATTATTTTTTAAGTTCAAACTACATATAATATCACAATATTAATAGTAAATCTACCTCTTCAAAGTATTTTCATCAATGAAAATGACTGTTTATTTAGTGTCATATTTTCAAGCTTTAATAAATTATTAAAATAACTCAAGTCACCACCTAGTTATATAGTTAAATCCAAATATTTTGATTATGTTTATGCCCCACAAGGTTTATAAGGCATGGATGCACACTTAAATCAAGGGAAATCACCCTAAAATATAGCTACTAGTGCCCATGATCACTTTTTGAGATACCTTCATATTTTATTATGGCCACCTTCATATGCAAAATAAGTGATGGCTATAGTTTACTCGTTAACTTTACAACCAACACTATTTTCACTAGGATTATAAAAGGCAACTAAAACACTACTTAAACAAATTAAGTTTAAAATAAATAAATAAAAACTAATGTTTTAACATCATTTCCTTTGATAACAAGGGTAAATAAAAACTATTAACCAGTTTTATTTATGTAATTATGAATTAATAAATTTCAAAATTAAATGACAATCATAAACACTCCATTGTAGAAAAATTATAGGCTAGTAAAATGTAAATAAAATGACATCTAATTATTTATTAAATGTGATTACCAAATATATTAGATGTTTTCACTAAAAATATTATAATAAAAAATAATTAACAAGACACCTACATATTTTATCTATAAAATAAACACTATGTAGTTGTGGAGGTAAATAATAGTTTCAAAACAAATATTTTGCACACAGTATCCAAGTTATTAAAGTGCATGCGAAACCACTTTTAAATTAAAAAACCCAAAAAATAAATACATTACTATAAATTTTTGGTCATATTTTCTAATCTAATAAAATTATAAATGCAACATCAAATAATATTTTGTGTATTTTATAAAAACACCTAGCATACCTTGATGAATTTTACATGCAAAAACTACAATCAAACATTACTAGTGAAATTAGTTTTAGAATAAATCCAATTTTAATTTTAAACCCAAATAATTAAATTATTTAGTTGTTTAATAATTAAGTTTAAGACATTTTTTAAAAAAATCTATTCTCAAATTTTATAAATATCATTTTTGCCTTTTTATTTTACCTAAATTCCAAATCAATTTATATGAGCTAAAAAACACTAATAAACTATATGTAAAAATCATTTTTTTATCTAACCCATTTTTATTGTATTTATTGATAATAAAATTATATATTCATTGATCTAATAATATTAATCCATTTAAAAATTAGTTGAAATCTTAGATTGTCTAAATTTAAATAATGGATATTTATTTTATTCAAAATATGGGTTGCTTTTGTTGGCTTTATTGATTACAAAATTAACACTTATTTATTAATTTGTATTGCAACAATTTCTTTTTCAATAATTAACTAATTTTATAAGTTAAGAATGGATTGATAAAACACTAAAACCCTAATTTTTTTATTTTTAATGATTTTTAATGCTCTTCCTTTCATTTATTTCAACATCTTTATGTATTACATTTTTCAATAACCATTGGGTTTCATATTCAGATCAATTTGTTTACACTCATACCCTAATTTAAAATAAATTTAATTTTCAAGAAAAAGGGAATAAATATGATCAAACTTCTAATATCATTCACTAGCCAAAAATTTTGACAAAGTTTTCATTTAAGTCTAAATACATTTTTCAAGTTATGAATTCAAAGTTAATTATATAACACGGCTATTATAGAATTCATTGAGACATTTTATTATATGAAAATATTTTGGATTTAATTTCAAGTCTAAATAATCTTAAAAGGATGAACTTCCTCTCATGATAATTCATTGATTAATCAATAATAAAATTTGTATTATTTATTTCATTTATGTAAAAAATAAAAGTACATTATTAAGGTATGTCAATTATACTAATTTTGATTTTTATATTGTGGATCATAAATGACACAAGGGTCCATTATTAAATTAAAATTCTAAATTCTAAAAGTTGTATTATAAAATATTTTACAACTAAAAACTTAAAGGATAGAAGGTAAATTAATCTCACCCATTGGATTAGAAAAATCCCTAAACCTTGGATTATAAACCCTAATTCAATTTTATCTTATTTTTTTTATTTCTTATGTTTTCTTCATTTTAGTTTTATTTTTATTAATCTTATATATTAGGTCACAATTAATATACCACTCTTATATTTTAGATTCACAAAAGATAGGGGAGGGTGTTGTTAATAACACATGGTTGGGGAGTCACATTGCACCCATTTCCTTGGCCATGGTAGCAAGGAACCTAATAATTTCTCATTCACGGGATTTAAATTTGAATTTATATGTAAGTATTTATATTAATACAATATGAAAATTTTGAGCCTAATTTAGAAAGAATTACTTTTCTTAGACTAATGTAGGTGTATTTTAGACAAAAACAATAACACTTATAATTAAAATTTATACTATAAAACCCAAAACATAAATAAGTATTAACAAGAGAAAATCATTTCAATGAACTTATAATAACAAAAATTACTTTATTACATTTAAATTTTTTATTTCAAAACTAAATTAATTTATAAACACGTAAGTAAAGAAAAAAATTATTTAATCTAGAGAAAGAGTGTACTACATTTACATGATGAGAGTGAAATCTCTTATTTAATTGAAGAATAATATTTTGTGAAAAATAATCTCATATATTCTAAGTATTTATAATGAATAATACATTTTCAACATTATTTTCATATCCTACACCCAAGAAATATGTACGGAATATCATTATTATTACATTAAAAAATCATTAACAAAACTATTTCTTAACATAGAAGTTCCAATCAGCTAGATTTAAATGAAGTAAGCATTGCAAATTTTACTAAATGGAAATAATCATTTCATATTTAGAGAGATAAATACTAACATGCATTTTTAATTACACTAACATAAGTCTTTCAACAATAAGGGTAGACTAAATTATCCTTATAAACAAATTTAGAGAGGAAAGAAGAAAATCAATAAATGGTAAAACTAAGAGACTTACCTTAACTTGAATAATTATTGATATTTTTAAGCATCCCTTCTCCAAAATTTTCCTTTAAGAATCCTAAACCACAATCCAACAAGGTATATTCAACCCCAAATTAAACAAAGAATCAAAAAAAAATAACCCACAAAATCTCCACCAAAACTCATTACTAGAAGATCTACTCTCTTATAAGGAAATTAATTTTATTACAATTGAATTCAATCTTCTTACATTCCATATATTTCTCCTTGAACTTTAAATTTTTGTGTGTGTGCCATGAAATTTTACTTTAAATAGTAAACCCATTTTATTACATATGAAATTAATCCCTTACACTTCCACTTGAGCTTCTTACACTTTCATTTAATGTACTTACAAATTTAATTGCACATTATATGGACATACACTATCCAAAAATCCTAGGCTATTCTCTATAAGGTAGGCGTGGATACTTAAATTTGGTCACATGTACCTAACAATGTTAACCCTAGACATATATTGAATTACTTGACTCATGCTCAAATATATGACTCTTATTCACCATTCTTATATACATTTATCTCTAAACGATCTTGACACCTCTATTTTACATCATTACTATATATAATTTCTTAAGTTAAATTTCAAAATAATTTATATCACTCACTTTTTTCCTCAAGCAAGTTTATCATATGTTTTTAGGATATGTATGGATTATGTAGACACATCTATTATCATGAAGTTGTCCACTTAATACAAACTTGTCCATGCACCATTTAATGGATAGTTTCTAAATTTTGATATATCCATATGGATCATCTTGCATTTTTTGCAAGTCAACTAAAGGAAATTATTTAAAAGGACTATATAAATAAATCAAGGCCTTATTTCAAAGGGAATTGATATCTATATGGCATGTATCTATTACACTACACATTGATAAAAATTTTACTATTCTTCTCAAATTCAATATAAATCTCTTGGAGAAGTCTCAATTCAAATATAAAACATTTCAAGTAAAATCAAGAGCTAACATTATCAAGAATCAAAGACAAATTAGTAGTTGCATACATAGGGTGAAGGAACACAATTACAAAATCACACTAAGTGGGAGAATTACATGTCACTTTATTAACTCCTTAAATTATTTGGATCATATGTAGTGTTAGATCATTAATGAGGTGAGTAAGGTCAGCTTAGCCCATTACACTTCCACTTTATTTTTCTCAAGTTTCTATCTCTCACAAGTACACTCAGGGTTTCCAAGGTAAGGAGGATTAAAATATAAATTCTTTAATTTTTTTTTAAATAAACAAAACATATTAATATATTCATCAAGAATAAGCACATCTATAATAGAAATCATAGTTTCATCACTTTCACACTAGACAAATCCATAGTTAACAAACAAGATTGAACTGTGTACCTATCTAGGGAGTGGACTTGTCTAGATATATCTAAAGAATAAGTTCCAAAACTTGAGTTGTCACAAAACTATTTGATCTTATATTATACTATCAGACACCTTCTACAATCAACCCTAAACCATAAAACATAAGTATATTCTTATTGGTTTTACTTACCATATTTAGCATATGCCACTTCTCAATAAAATTCAATTAATTCTAGTTTACATTCTTATTTATGTTTAAATGTCATAAATTATAATATGAATAATATTTCAATTTTTTATACCTATTAAGCACTATTAAACACTTTTTAAATAAAAATAGGTAAAACATATTGTTGAACTTAATTATTTTTGATAAGTTCAGTAGGAAATAAGTGTCCTAAACCCTATACAAAGTAGCCCCAAGTGCAAAAAGGCCTCAAACGAGCATATAATAGTACATTACTAGAACATTAATAGTAGAAAAAATATAATAACACAAAAAAAAAAAAAAAACATAACCATTATGGACTATCAATAGTCCCATATTTGGCTAAAAACTTGACCATATCTTTGTAATCACCAAGGCTTTCCACACCCACATCCTTGACCTTTTCATCAAAATCCTTAACAAAAGCAAACATTGAAGTCACATGGTGAAGAGCCTTGGCAAAAAAATCTATCATCACCCTCCCTTTCTTCTACATCTTCTCCATCTTAGTTTTAAATTCCTCGAGTTCATTAGCAGTCCTAATAGACAATGAGCAACTACCTTTCTTCTTCTTGCCATGGGCTTCAGCATCAGTCTCCTCCATCTCCTTTGAGTTATACTTATTTATTTAAACAAAGTGACTTGCACCTTCTTCCTCATGAATATATTATATAGGAGTTTCATATTCTCCCTCCACCATGGTATCCTTAAGTAACTCAAAGTCATCAAAAATTTTAATGCCTTTTGGGTAAGAGGATGGGATGCCAACAATCCAACTAGATATTTAAACTCTAGTACCACCAAACTTCTCAAAATTAATCCCGTAATCACTCCCCTCATTTTTGGAACCAGGGTCCAAATCTTTGATGGGCTCCTCATCCCTACCAAAATCCTCCATCTGATTTTAGCCTTTTTAGACACTTTTCCCTCAATCTCCCCAATCTTCCATTACATTTTAGAGGGCACCACCATATCCACCTTAGCTTCTCAATTAGTGGTCATAAATTTTCTATAGGTAGGATTCAGAGTCCATGGGTTATCCTTAAGTAGATGACTTCAATATTTTTTAGTGGGCACAGGGCCAAATGAAAGTGATGCAGTCTAAAAATGAGGCCTTGGTGAATGGGAATGAGAGGGTTAAGGGCTCTTGCAGCTTCTCCCTATCAAACCCCCCATGAAATTTCATAGTAGATTATCCTTCTCTACAAAAAAAAAAAACCATATTCTTTGGGTCCCACACCTTACTACATCGACCATATTTTCTACCTTTTATGGGGATTCTTATGGCTTTCCCAATCACTTCATCTAAAAGCTTGAAACCAATGCCCCCTAAACTAACCTATTTGGAATCCTCCTCCCAAAACTATAAAAACTGGTAGGATAGATTCTCATCATGACCGTTCATCACCTCAAGGAATTGAGCCACATCTCCCTCCTCAATAATGTTCTAGACCATAGGGTCTTGGAGAAATTCCTCAGGGGAGGTCAGCTCAACCTTAATAATGTTGCCACCCATTTTTAACTCCTAAAAATCACATAGCCAAAGAAAAAGATTATAAAAATGGTTTGTTTAACAATAGAAATAGGCCCGTCTATATACATTCTAGTGAACTTAACTATTTCTTAAACATTACATTTTCAAGGTTTAAACTAAGTTCATGATTCACATACACTAAAGAGAAATGTTTTCTCATTTATATGATTTTATTGAAAACTAATTTATGATTTCCCTATAACATAGGGTTTTATATTGAATTACTAATTTCCATAGATAAAAATATTGTCTTATATTGGTTTTCAATTTATATATATATATATATATATATATATATATATATATATATATATATATATATATATATAAAATTGTGTTCCAGTAGTTATAAAACTCAAAGTAGCTATAATTATGGGTAAAATAGTAATCATTTTTACCTATCCATGGTGTGATTGGTATATCCCCAATACTCAAACCATTAGAGAACACTATAGATAAACATTAACTTACATTTACCTAATAAGTATATCATAACCACATAGGTTTTGTTTTTTATTTTAATAGATAAGAAGTGTTTGGGCCATTTGATTTTTTAGTGCATTTGGTAAGCAATTAGACTTGGGAAGTTACTATGAACATACCTCAGATATTGGATAACATGACTAAAACATGGTGGAATCCTATTTAGTTAGTGTTAATTTGTGATTTATTTACTATTCATGACTAATATCAATATATCTAAGATCCTACAAATTAAAAAACACCCTATATAGTTACAATTATTCTCTCTTTCCTTTTTCAAAATTTTCATGATTATTTCTTATGCCAACCAATAAGGTTAGCTCCATTTTTTTATATAATGTGTCGATCTTTATTAAGTATAATTTATATTGATCATATTTAGATTCATTTGGTCTCTTATAATATGGATAATATCGATATTTTTTTCAATTTAATAATATAATTATTCAAATTTATGTACAAGTCAAAAATAATGTTGATGATGAACATGATAGTAAATATAATGAAACTTAGAGTGATAATTAAAGTAATCCTAAGTTATTAAATACAACTTATCCCAATGAGCTTAATGTCATAGATCCTGAGAAATTTAAATAAATTTTCATTTTTTTTCAAGGAATTTGTCAATACCCAAAACATGAGGAAAGGGTTATCCAATTTCTCCTAGAATCTAAGGTGGCACATCAAGCTAAGTTTTCAATAGATTAATCATAGAAAAATAGGTGTTTTTCCTAGTTATTAATACTTTCACTTTAGGTGTTTTAGTTTCTACCATTTCTTCAATTCTTATATCAACACCTCCAATTACACATGTGAGATCATCCCTAGTTATGAGGGAATCACAAGGCTTAAAATAAGTTAATATGCCTATTTATACACAATAATCATACATATCTCATTTTATTATTGTTGTCACTTGAATGCACCCAATGAGGAAATGGGATAAAATTATCCTCACTCAATTGAAATAATGGAACCAACCTAGGGTTGTGGGTATCCCTATTGGAGGGTGGATCTCTAGATTAGGGCTTAGCTCCCCTTGATGCACCATTTAAGCTCATATTCCTATTACTAACAACTGGGGGGGGGGGTTGGTTTGGTGTTGAAAAGGATTAGAACAACTAAAATTAAACCTATTATACTAGAGGTGATGCACCAAAAGAATTTTTTACTCATACCTTCAACATACACTTGAAACTAAGGACAAGTGGCACATACACTTCATTCAACATCAATTTCTCCTCTCACATCAATGCTTCAACATGGAGTCTTGAGGATGACATGGGATAGGAGGAACTAGAAAATAATAATTATAAGGCACTCTATTGAGTATCCTACTCAATTACACCTGTATTCTCTTCTGAAACTTCTTGTTGACCTACAAGAAGGAAATCACAATACACTAGGTACTAATGGAATCAACATCTGAAGGTAAATGGAAATTACACTTGCACAAGACTAATACCAAACATGTGAACTTAATACAATATTTGAATGAGTTAAAAAACTTATATTTATTGATTCAAGGTAAAATTTTAGTAGGGATTCACCATACCCAGGTAGAGAGCTCAATACAATGCCATAATGCTAGAATTTATAGAAGAAATGGAAAGGTAGAGAGAAGGGAAGAGAAGTTGAAAAGGAACAAGGAAATGTGTCACCAAGTGAATGCATGATATATAATGATCAGTAAATCCATATCTTTTTAGGAGTTACAAATATCATTTTCAATCATCCAAGACCTGAAAATGGTTAGAAAACTCCTTTTTTATGCATAGAAAACTACCCCTCACAAGTGGTCTTACAAAACTACCCAAACTCTATACCTGATCATTTTTTATGATAAATATAAGTAATATGGTTTTCTAATCATCCCTCACATGTATTAAGGAGCCTTTTGACCCTTCCTATCATCTTGGCCATGCATGATTACACTTGGCAGTCTTAAAATAGCTCTTTTCCCTTCACCCTTCACACTTGGCATCTAAAAACTCTCCACCCTTGAAATATTATCCATAAAATAGGATAAATGAAATTTTTAAGGATTTTCCATGCCATCATTTACAATAAATTGTCCTTAAAAGGCCCTCCAAATGAAGATTTGCTACTTTCTCTAAGTCCTCACTAGCTGGCTCACTGGATTGGCTGAAAGTGAGATTCTAACTGAGAAAATTATATATTTTTAATGAGATTAAATGAATTTTGGGATTTATATAAATTTTAAATATTCCCTCCATAGTTTGTTTCATCTTCCAACTCATTTTGTATCTTGCATACTACTCAAATTGATCAAAACAAGCCCTATTTTCCTATGATCCATATAGTTACCTACAAAACTTTAAAATTTATGGGATACTCTTAGATTTATAAATAGATTATATTCATAACTTAGATTAAAATTCCTCCATCTGGTGGCACTTTTAGGCTCATTTCCACCTCTAGGTCTCAAACAAGGTTTTAGGAGGGTTTTAGAGTGACCAACCCTCTTAATGTTTGTTCATAAAGGTGGCACAATAGAATAATTTCAAAAGTAAACCTATGTATTATTTAGGACCCCATAAAAATACATTGAACATCTCTAGGTCCCATGAAAGAGATGATGAAAGTTTCAAGCATTTGAAGTTGGCCATTTGAGCCATTTAAGGCCTTTCATGAGGATTTGGGAGCTTCTAAGATAAGAATTGACCTTATGATGAATTTATTTTCAAAAAAATGGATAAAACCTGTATATTATCCCCCAAAAAAAATTCCATCATTTTATTATCTCCTTAATATCAAAAAATGAAAACTTACCCTTGTTTGGCCTGAGGCCTAAACCTTGCCAATGGGCCTGCTTGCCATGTGAGACTCAACTTGACACTCAAATGGATTCCTTTGACCTATAATGGATCAAAAAAAAAATTATACCCATACAAAAATTTTAAAATAAATTTTATGACATGTAAAATTCCAAAATTTCAAATGACCCCTAGTTGGGTTTTTAGGCCTAAGGATTCCCACTATGTATGCATGCAAACCTCCTCGGTTTGAAAAAATTTTATGATTACATAAATTATATTAATTTTTAATAGGAATATTTATGTCCCATAAATCTTATAAAATCATTAATTTTTATTTTTTATCCTTTTGGTTTAACATTTCATCATTTTCCCCAAAATTGGCACTTCCATGCACACTAAAATTGTCCCTGGTCTAAGACAAAATAGTGAGTTTTTTTAATATTATATAATAAAATATTATTATTTTATAATTTTATATATTTAATAAGGGTAATATTTACCAAAATTTATCTCTCAAATCCTCCATTTGGTCCTCAAACTCTCCAAGTTTGTAAGGCAGACTTTTGTGAAAGCATAGTTTGGGTGGGCAGGGTATAGGATGCACATGGAAATAAAAGAATGATTTTATATTTATTTTTATATTTTATTGGATATAAATAAATTTAATTATGTTTTCCAATAATTATATATTTCACTTTACCCTTTAAACACCTCTTATGCTCTTGGGAAACATGAATTAGGCTTATAATACTTGGAAAAGGGGAAAACTTGTTTTATGCTTTGGTTGTAGGTGCTTTTAGCTTTTTATATGATTTTAAAACATAATTAAACCCTTATATAATGATTAAAATATAATTATTGTGATCATACATTAATTATCCAATGTTAAGTTCAATCTCTTACCTTAGTTCATCCCTTGAATTCCAAATTAGGCCTTTGCCCCTTAAGGACTAAGACAGCCCCCTTAAGTCCTGGTTTTAGGTGTGTTTGAGCCTTATTGCATGTGTTTATACGTCATTTATTATTTAAAAACATCATTTATATACACTAAGTCACTATATTTTTCATTGATACCTCTTTCAACCCTAAAGTGCCTTAAGACTCCTTCAAATGTTTATGTCTCAGTCTATTTCCTATCTCAATCCATACATGCTTGTTTTCCATTCATTTGGGCTTGTAGGTGTATTATAGGTCAATATTAAATTGTTAATAATTAAATTGATTGCATGAATTTATTTTATTTCTCATAAACCATGAAAATTTTCTTCACCTTAGTCATGATCATGTATATTTCACACTTCTTGACTTACCTGCCTGTATGTGCATGTTTCCTGCCTATGGGTGATTATAAGACATTTTGTATTTGCTTAATGTGTGGTAGGATTTGTTGATATTGTCATGAGCATCATATAATTTTTTTATTTCACTTAGATACCCTTCATATTCATACATTATTATGCGTAGGTTTTCAACTACTATACCCCTACCTGACTGTCATAGCCCACATTTTACACCCCTATTTAGGGCATTTTGGTGAGGCTATAAGTCTTACATATGGTATATCTAGGTCTATTTTGAGTCTGTTTAAGGTCAATATTCATTCATATATTATTAATCCTCTTAAAATACTCCAAACAAAGTCCAAATCTCAAGCTTCTTCCTCACTGCTAAAATCTTGTGTGGATGGCCTCTCCCATGCCTATGTACGGACTAGAGAGGTGCTTAGGTGTCAAAACCATGGAGATCTATCTTCTCTCCATCATTTGGAATATTAATGTCATTTTAACAATTTTATATTATCCAATCTTGATGTCATGGTTTATTAGTATCAAATTGGAACACAAGCTTACTTTTTTACATTTTCCTATAGACATCACTGTGGAAAATCAGTGATTTTTGGTCAATTGTAAGGGTGTCAAAACTCAACTTCTATTCCTCCTTTGAATTTTAAACTTGGAATAGTTGTATCATGTTGATAGGTATATCAAATCCAACAAAAAAAATCATTGGAAACTTTTCTTGTCACAAGATACATAATCCCAAATAAGCCTTAGGATCTCTATTTTGGTCCTTTAGGGACTGAGAAACCAATATAACTTGTTCATCCTTTGAAGTGAAAATATCCCTTTGGCATAACATCTTAAATTAAATAAATGGTATTTTGAGTGTGTTATGTCCTCAAAGTGACTCTCATCATGTCTTCACCATTAAAATCTATGTACAAACCTCCTGGAGAAGTTAACTGTAAGCACATCTTGAAAACAAGGTAGTGAACAAAGAGACTATGGGTAGTTTACCTTGAAGGAGTATATTAGTGACCTAAAATAAGATAAATTGATGAAAATAAATTTCAAAACAATATTAGAAACATTCCAAGAACCTTCAATATCCTCCAACACATTCAAAAAACTCATATTTCTCACCCATAGCTGCACACTTGGAAAACAAACTCATTTTGGAATCCTTCTTCAAGTGGCATTGAAAGAGAAGTGTTGGATAGTTGAAATAAAATGAAGAGCAAATCATTAAAACTTTAAAACACCTCATTATTCTCACACATCTCCCTGGATTCACTCAAATAAGAAACAGATAGAAAAATACACCCCTCTTGAATGTAATTCTATAAAAAACTACCTGGCTTGTTAACAATTTTTCAAGAAAGATAAGTCACCAATTTGAGAATTTATCTTATGTATGGGAATTTAACTCAGATTTATATCCACTTATAGAATAATTTCCCTTAACTCCACCTGTAGCTCTCATGGTGAGTGCTTGAAGTTGACCTTCATCTACATGCCAATGGAGAAACAAGAGAACTGAGTTGCAAAACCAATTTTTTTGAATTAACCTTAAATTTAAAATGTGTAAATGTGTTTTTGGAGGTTAATGGACACCCAAACCACGTTTTTATCTAAATATTAGACTTGTAAAGTCTGTATAAATGCCCAAAAGCTCCTTTTTTTAGGGAAAACTGATCCTTCTTGATCAACCTACCAAATTTTAGTTAGGGATAGATACTATAGACTCCTTAGGACACATGTAATGTGCTTTTACTTTTTTAAACTTTCACATTTCCCAAAAATCTGTACAAAGCATTAAATACACTAAAATGACCTCTAAATGACTCAAAAATGATAAATAGACCTAGGGGACTAATAACCAAAGTTAGTATAACATGAAATGACATTAATTGACCCTTGAAACACTTTATAACATCCATTTAAATCCCCTATAGACCCAAAACTCAAATTATTGCCTATAGGTGCCCTAATTTGAGTAAAAAGTCAAATTTGGTCAACAACAACTATTCTTATTAACATTACATGAATGTTACCCCTGTGAATCACCTGAAATATTGAGAAATTTTGACCCTGAGTCAAATTGGTCACTCAATTATAAATTCAAACTTTCATAGTCTTGTTATGTGTTCATGTCATACTCTATATGGTGCCTAAAGTCTTCATTTAACCTTGTTAGCATGCTTTAAGGTTAGTTTGGAGAAGTTAAGGTAAAGTCATGTTTTGGCCATATAGTGATTTAGCCATGTCATGAGGAAATAAGTCATGTTAAATTTTTGTAATAGGTTATTATGGGTTTATTAATGCCATTTTGTGTCTTAAACACTTTCTCCTAATATGTCATTGTGTTTTGGAAACTCTAAGGTCCATTTGTTGTGTCTAAGGTGTTGAAAATGTGTGAAAAAGGTGATTTTGGATAATATTTGTGTTTTTAAAAGTTACCTAACTTTAAAATATCTAAAATATCCATTGAAAATATTTTGGATTAGTTAATCAACTGACACACTTGTCATCACATCATAAAATGTTAGATTCTTGGATTTTAATGCTAGTTTGAGGAGTTAGAGGAAGTTGTACAAACTTGTGGAAGTCATGCTCAAGTGAAAACATTGAAAAGGTGTAATTTAACCTCATAAAGGTTATAAAAAATATTTTAAGGAAGTATATATAAAACTACTTATCTCCTCCATCGCCCCATTCACAATCTAGTGAAGGCAAAATTGAAATAGATGGTACAAGCCATATAGGTAGATTTGGAGGCTGATATGTTATAAAACATTTAGGACCCATATGATATTCCATTTTGAAACATTTATCATTGGATTGGTTCTCTTATATTTATGAACAATCTCTATGAGCCTAGACTACTTTTTAGGAGCTTAAAACCCCATATGCTGAGTTTAGATCAACTCCAAAATAAATTGTGAGGTATTGGATGCATGAAACATATTGGTGTAAATTATCAAATTTTTATAGGTGCCTCACACACATTCACTCATCTTCTTGGCAGATGTGGAGGTCATTTTAGAATGATAAATATCTATTATGAGTAGTTTTTACGTTCATGTTAGCTTTATGTGTTCCAAAAGTTCTTCAGGTGGTAAATTGCATTGGAATTATTCTTCATGTTCCTGTAACCTATTCTGAAAATAAATTAATATCCTCTTATCAATTGAAAATTTCATATAAAGACACAAGCATGGTCACATCTTCAATCTATCTTGGACTATGTTCTATGTGTTTACAATTCAATTGAGTTGAGTTTGATTATATGTTTCTAGGGAACTTAAAGTTGTGTTTTATGATCAATATGTTGATGCAAAGAATTAAATAGTCTTTGAGTCCATAATAGTCTTATTCATACTTTTCAAGGCTTCAATTATCAAGTTGTTGTCCTCATCTTCACCTACCACTTGTAGGTCTACAATTCCAAGGTGTATCCATGGTGCCAATGATAATGAAGGTTGTCTATGCCATATAAACACTGTGATGTTTCATGTTTTAAAGAGATATGGACTATATGAATATCTCAAATTAACCTCAAGGACAAACAAGTGTAGACAAGATAAGGACTTAATGTCACCTGCATGACTATATATATGTGGATGGTGGGTATCAAAGTTTGAAGATGATTTGAAGGAACTATTTGAATCTTTTAAAAAGTGTGAAATAGACATCAAGTATTTTTTATCACTATAGTATGGCATGGTGGTGAGAAATGTCCATTCAAGACCGTTACACTCTAAATTCTCAAAAAATAGTCACCTAATAACACCTACAACCAACCTAGTTAAGAAATGTGCCTTAGACAATGAGGATAGTGGAGGTTTAATATTTTAGGTCATTTATAATGGCCTTGATAATACTTAAACCATAGATCAAAGTCAATGAGAAGGTTTACAAATAAGTTTCAAGACATAGAAATCTCCATACATAATCAAACTCTAAAGAAAGGCCTATAGGACTATGACTATAGATGGAAGTAGAAAGTACAAAGGTTGTGATTTCTTTAAAGATGCTATGGGTTGGTAATCAAGTGATAAGGACTGTCCATGAGTTGGACCATTTATGATATATCATGACCTAGTTGAAAAGGTCAACTACAAACCATATATATTGAAACCTTCTAAAATGCACCTGCAACCACTTACATTGAAATTGGATTTGAAACAATGATGTTTTAATGAGTTTGGAGTTTTAGGTATTGAAAAGGTTCCTAAAACATTAGTCACAATGGGATAGAGCATTAGTAAATTCAAATAAGGATCTAAGAGAGATTGAATCCTCAAATATAGTCAAATATCTAAAGAACATCATCTACAAGAATCCATTTTTAAGATTGGTTTTGAGATAATAGGTTGAGATAAATAACTAAGTTGACAAGAATTTGAATTAGGTATTCAGCCATACAAAACATGATAAGGTCTGAAGAGTTTCAATGATTGTGAAGAAGGACTCATAGAGCACTAGGACTATAGAATTTTCAAAATGAAACACATAGGTAGATACATAGGCTTGTAGGCTTGTTTAGTAACTCAAGGTCCTTCAAACTAATGAAACAATAGTGTATGTGTGTGGCTGAAAATTCAAGAAAGGAACTGAAGATATCAGCCTCATGAAGGTCAAAGAGGTTCTAGGCAAAGAGTAGAAAAGGAATAAAACAAGGATCAAAATCCTAGCATATACACAATCACATATAGGTTTTTTTGGGTGACTATGAACTTTCAAAACCTAGCCTAGTGCTGTATATATATTTTGAAGGATAGAAAATATCTTGAATTTCTCAAGTCATTGAGAGAAACTATTTCTAAATCAAGGTCACAAGGGTTAGTTTCCTACACACAGTTAGGCCTAACTACCTCATGAGAATTTATGTTCAAATGAAAAAGTTATAAGTCTAAGAGAGAGTGGAACATTTTATATGTTTGAACATGATTTCATGGTGATATCATTATTCATGATAACCCTAAGTCTTAATAGTGAAACAAACACATTCATTCCTATTTAACCTCTAATAGGTTGAATGTACACATAACCTACTTAGAAGGAATATGTTTGATTGAAAAGTCTTGAAGTTCGTATGATGAGTAAGGTAAATAAAGGTAAAGTTTTTTAATATGATTGGATACTGATGAAATTTTTCCATCACACCTCAAACATAAGCAACAATCAAAGAGTCATAGCATACCCTTTTTAGACCCTATAGACTTAATCACATACATAGTCTTGGGTAGGTAGACATAGAAGTGGTGAATTAAGTTGGGGTGAAGTTGGACTTAGGTAACTTTGGAAAGATGGTAACCTATACAAACCTTCATGATGCCTAGACATCTAACAGTGAGAAGAAATGTGAGGAAATAGGCAACTAGGGTATGACCATCAACTAGGCCTATAAACTCTAAGCCTAAACCATTGAGATGTAATAGATTTTGATGATGAAAGGTGGTAAGTGGACATTATTATAGTTTAGGGATATATAATGGACTTATTGAGGTCATTAAAATATCAAACCAAACTCAAGGAAACTATTTATAGACCTCAATCTTGCTCAGTGTCCTACAATGCTTGTTTCTAACATGAGAGGCTAGTTTTATTTGCTTGTTATAGTTCAAAGAAGATGAATGGGACCTTGTACTCCTATGGGAATTTATCCACACTATTATACTTAAAATTTTTGGAATTGGTTGGTGGTTTCATGCCTTGAGGTTTATAAACCATCGTTAAGAGTTCAAACCACTTTCAAGCTACTTAGGAGATCTAAAAAGCCTTGATGAGAGATAAATCCACTTTCATGCATATATATGGATAAAAAATATATAAACCACCCATAACATGTTAAATAATCCCATGATCATCATCTCATGTGATTGGTTGGTATAGTACCATATAGAACTATACAAAATAGGCCTAAAATGATAGCATTATTCTATTTTATAGGACCCTAGAGTTATTTAGAACTTTAAATTTGACACGGAGATTAAATAGAATGTTTTATAACTGAATAAAACACATTTTTTGGGGTTTTTCATTTTTGGAGAGGATGTATAATCTTTTTCACTCTCTTGGCAATGAGGCCTAATTGAGGCCTAGTCAGGGGCGAGAAAGGGGAAAAAATGATTTCTCCACTCACTCTTAGAGCATGAAATTGAAGATAGAGATGTAAATCCATAGAGGGTACTAGAAAATTCCCTCATATTTGTTGTCCCCAAAAACATCACTCATTATTGGGACAACCTATGAACTATTTTGGTTTAACAGACCAAAATTGTCTCTTCCCTTTTCAAAATTTGTTCTAAGCATTCAATTTCCTCATTTTCTAAGCTTTTTTAGTAAAGGGATTAGTAGGTTCAACATGTTCAATGGATTTAATAGGAAAACTCCTTCAAAAGAGAAATTTTCCAACACTCAGGCATTTTTAGGATTGGTACAACATCTTAGTTCAACCAAAATATTTCAATCGGCAAGCTCCTAAGCAAGGAATGAACCATTGAACCATTGAAACGTTGAACCTTGAACCATTTTGGTTTAATGGGTTCAACAGGTTCAATGAGTTAAGTGCTTCGATGAAGGTTAAATGAGTTCAATGACCAAATGGTTCAATGCACTTGGTTCAAAATATCAAAAAGACTTATCCAAATAATGAAGAATGAACCAATTAAACCATTGAACTGTTGAACCAAAGTTGGTTCAATCAGTCGGTTCAATCGGCAAGTTCAAGGGGCTGCCCCATGGCTGAAGGAACAAATGCCCTTGTGGAGGGTAGTGAACTAGAGGCAAGTGCCCTTGCGGAGGGCACCGACATTGGTTTAAGGGACAAAGAGAAGATAGAAAAGATAGAATTCCTTTAGATTTGTTCAAAGGCCGATAGGGAACATTTCCTTCAGACTTTTTGTCTGAAGGAAATTATTAAGTGAAAGAGCCATTAAACTTTAGGAAGAGTTTCCTCAGAAAAATGGTTAAGGCGAAATTCCTTCAAACATTTTGTTCGAAGGAATTCACTCAGGAAGAAAGCCTGAAGAAATTGAAAGGAACAAATGGCTAAGGAATAGAAGTTTTCCTTTAGACAAATTGCCTGAAGGAATTTGTCTGAAGGAAAAGCCCACAAAAAAATGCCTGATGAAAAAAGACAAAGTGCATTTGAAGCCACCACATGTCCCTTATAGATTCGAAGTAGAAGCTACCAAGTGTCATCTATCGAGACATAGTTTCTAATAAGTTTTAAAGCTGCAAAACGTGCCATGTGTCACGTTAAAACTCAGCAGAATGTAACAAGTGTTTGCATCTGTAATCCCATTTTAAAGATACTCAGGTAAGAAGTGTCGTAGATCCCATTTTTGTAAGTTTCTAATAAGTTTCATAATAGTGGAGCTTGCCACTTATCAAAGGAATAGAAAGGAACCCCCCAAAGACTTAGACAAGAAGGGCTAGAAAGAATAAGGAAGTGACAGGTAGAGGAAGAACCAATGAACCAATTGAACTTTGAATTGAAAGATTTCAAAGTTCAATGGTTCATAGGTTCAAGTAGTTCAAAGGTGGCCTCAAGCAAAGAAAGAAGCAACATGGATGATTCCAAAGGTAAGTTCAATGAAAGATATGGTTCAACTAGAGAGCAAAGAAGCACTTAAACAAAGAAGCGATGGACCAAAAGAGATAGAACGAACTGATGAACCGTTGAACCAATGAACTTTCACAAGTTCACAAGTTCAAGGTTAAACATGGTTCAAGCAGCTAGTGACCATTGATGGCCCCAGGATGTCAAATCTAAAGTAAGGGAATATCCACTAAAATTCAAATAGAGCACAAAACTTAAAGGAAGAACCAAGCAACTAGCTAAAAAGAGAGCCCAAAGGTTCAAATTGCTATAGGGGAGAGAGAAACAAGACCAAAGGATAATAAATATCTTCAAAAGAGTTATTTCTAATAGGTGAAATAGTGGATCAAGTAGACTTTTGAGCACACCAAATCAAGGATGCAAGCCTATTTTTCTTCCATGAAGTAATGGTGAATTGGATAGCTATGCAGACATCAAGAAAAGGACAAGATAGTCCATAATAATAAGAGACATATTAGAGGAATGGACAGGCCATAGTTATGGCAATGCATTGTTCCCAGCATGGTCCCTCCAGATAGAACCAAATGCACATTGAAGGTGTTGACTACAACATGGATCATCCCATGGGAAAGAATGCCAAGCCTTCTGTGGTTGCTATAAGATTGTAATTTATCTCATTAGTAAAGGAGACTTTTCATTTTATAGAAGTGAAACTCTACCCAATTGAAAGAAGAACATTGAGACTTTGAGCTTAGGTTATTTGTTCATATCATTTTATCTAAATGAGAAAGCAAGTTGTTTGTAGACTTTGTGTTGTCATAGATTGTATAATTTTAGGAGATTTTTCTTATGTCTGTCTTCTGAATGTGTTCTTGTTTATTTAATTTGGCAAGTAGAACTAGTGAAAGTAATCAGGAAGGTGTCCTGAAACCAATTGTGGGGAAGACTTTGTGCTTTCATAACTATTTTCAGTGTGTGCTCTTATTTTCTTTCTATGTTGAGGATTTTGGGATGACTTGTGCCCCCATTATCCTTTGTGTTATACTCTTTGGGCAGTTGAGGTGGAAACTTTGTATTCTATTTCATCCTACTTGTTACTGCACCTGTGTTACTAGTTTCTTGGCACTACCTGAAAGAACTCCTGTTGTTTCCTACAAGAACACTTTTGAAAGAAGAGAAGTGCCTTTAGTGTTTCCACCAATATTTTCTCTTCTATTTGTTAACATCATCTCTAAAAGAAGAGATATGGATGGTATATCCTACCCGTGAGTGTTACCTTTTGATTATTTATATAGTATATAGCTCCTGCATATTTATATGGAACCTCCCCTTGATGAGAGGAGAGATATTTCCACCTCTGATGTAGTAAACCTGCACACTAGGCTGACTAATCTCCTTTGTTGTGCATGATAAGACCTATTTTTCTCAATCAGATAATTGACTGACAAAATATTCACCCAACAGTCTTTTTGGTGACTCCACTGGGGAAGAGCGCACAGTTTGAAGTCTCAAGCTTCAAGCTAAAGTAGATCCTGCTCTTTTCCATTTTTTTTTCTACAATCTGGCAACTCCACATTATATTAGGAACCAAAGATCTCAAGGTGTTTTTGACCCTAATTTTGAGTTGGTGCAGCAGAGCAATTTTGATTTATTTCCTCCACAACCTCACCTTCAACGAACTAGGAGTCTTCCTCCTACCCCTACCAGGTCACCAACACAAGGTAGCGCTTCTTTTTCTATTGCTAGCAGAGCTTTGCCTATCCATACTCCACCTAGATTTGTGATCCGACTTTTACATAATCAAATCATGGCTCAAGGCCCCTGGGGTAACTCTTTTGGTCCACTAAATTTGACCCCACCTCTACATGAGCTTCCATGCAGTTCAAGGAAGAATTTCTCCAAATTCTTTGGTGATGGGAAAGTTTACCCTGATGAATATATTGCTGCCTTCAGCATAGCCTGTGGCATAATAAGAGTGGAATTTAAAGACATAGTAGTCAGGCTATTCATAGAGACACTACAAGGTGTTGTTACAGACTAGTTCTACCATCTACAAGCTCGGTCAGTGACTGAATTGGACACTCTTAAAGATAAATTTGAAGCCAAGTTCAAGCATGTAAAAGATGCACATGCCTTGCTATCCCAACTCACATAGATGAAGGAGCCCCATGAACCTATGAGGGACTTCATTGCTAGGTTCGACAAGCTGAGGCATAGGATTCCCATGATAACCCAGCCAACACCTCAAAATCTCAAGTGTTTCTTCATCAACTCACAGCTACCTAAAGTGATTTTCTTACTAAGACAGGCTAGACACATAGACCTTGTTGCTGCTCAGGACTTGGCTACTAAGATAGAAGATGACCTTATCCTAGCAAGAAAGATAAGGAGAGACCCTAATAAAGGTAAATCCTCTTCATTTTATGAATACTCACCTACAATCACCACTAACCCAATGGTATAAAAGCTAGCAAATGAAGTGCTAACTCTCAAAAAAAAATGGTGTAAGGGATGTCATCTACTCCTGCATATAGAGATATGCCAAGGATGACATTTTATAATCATGCATATCAAGGCAATGCTGCTAGAAATCAAGGGCAGCCAAATCATCTTCCTCCCCCATAGAGGAACCTCACCCTTGAAGCATCTCCAACCAATTCAGTAGTTGGATATCTAGAAATAGAACATGTTTTCTCTTTCCAACCTGAGTTTGAGTAAGGAAATAACATTGATCTCTTCATGGAGGATCAAGAAGATTCAGCTGGTGACTCCCACATTGGTTTCTTGAATTACTAGGATGAACCCAAAAGTAAAGGTGAAGCAGTTGAGGGATCATATGTAGTGTTCACCTAGTCCAAGAACCAGTCATCCCAGCAAGCTAATAAAGAAAAGATAGAGGAGCGACCTCAACCAGCAATTTCAATTGCTAAATGTGGGACCACTCTGCCTTTCCAACCAAAGGACCCAGTGATTGCTAAGAAGGTAAGTATATCAAACATCCCTACACCTTCTACTTCAAAGTCACAGATCAGTCCTGCCCCCCTAAAAACCAAAAGGATGAACTCCCATCCTCTCTTCCTAGTCTATTTTAGTCATTTGACATAATTGATAATGTCAAGAAATCCAAAATTCAAATGACTAAATTTGAATTCATGCAAGCCAATCCTAAGTAGTTAGACATTGGTGGAGAACTAAGTATGGACTTGTCTAAGGCAAGGATCCCTGTCAAGGGAGTAATGAAGAGATTACTCCCGAAAAAGGAGGCAAAATATGTGGTCACTCAAACATTGGCCCCTGTAACTCAAATTCTATTTGAGTCTTTGGGTAGGGGTAATTATTTCTTGACCACACAGGATGTTCATGTTTCTACAGACAAAAGTCATGTAGCTGGCAATCTAAGAATTGATCCAAATAAGACATCAAAAGAATTGATAGGTCATAGTACAAATGAAGAAGGATCTTCCATCTCTAATGAAGAGAAATCTGATAGAAGATTACTTTCTGATGATGCTTGGATCCTAGAATCTAATGGTAGTAATTCCTCTACCAATGCTAGAGCCAACACTATGTTGATATCTCCTCAAGGAGATATTTTTCCTTCATATAAGTTGCATTTCAGTAACACCAACAACACAACTAAATGTGAATCTCTATTGCTCAAATTAAAGGCTGCTCAAGACCAAGATGTCAAACTCCTTCACACCAAAGGAGATGACGAACTAGTGGTTTGTAAGGTGTCTGAGGGGGACAATCAAAGCATGTGCTGGACTGAACCAGTAGGATAGCAATCTATGGTGGTGGACCATACTATTTTACTCCAAAGTCAGCAAAAGGAACTCTTCACCAAGAGAGCAAGGAGTTACGGTTTTTAGATTGAATACCACATCTCGCCATGGGGCAAGAAGAGAGAACTGAAAGGAGTGCACAAAAAATGTGATTCCTGGTGGAGAGTTCTATTCACCCATCACCAATTCTAAGGACAAAATGGTTTCCTACTAGTTTATCAAGATGGAATGCCATTTTCATTATCTCACAATGGGTAGCATTTGAATCACTTCAACTCTTGAAGTATCAGATAAGTTCACCTGTATATATGTATAGTTGTATAGTTTTTGTTTCTATTTTGTGTTATTTGTTTTCATTTTTTTGAACCTTTCTTTTTGGGTAACACGACTCCATATCCCAATGGCATACTTCAAGGCACTAGAGATTCTAGTTTCTACTCTCCTCAGATGTTCCAAGTTTTCAACTAAAGGAAGTTCCTCAATTAGAGCTAGTTGTTGTCCCTAAAAATGTCACTCATTATTGGGACAACGTATGAACTATTTTGGTTCAACAGACTAAAATTGTCTCTTCCCTTTTCAAAATTTGTTCTAAGCATTAAATTTCCTCATTTTCCAAGATTTTTCATAAAGGGATTAGCAGGTTCAATAGCTTCAATGGATCTAACAGGAAAATTCCTTCAAAAGAGCAAGTTTCCAACACTCAGGCATTTTTAGGATTAGTTTAATGCCTTGGTTCAACCAAAAGAGTTCAATCAGCAAGCTCCTAAGCAAGGAATGAACCATTGAATAATTGAGCCGTTGAACCTTGAACCATTTTGGTTCAATGGGTTCAATGAGTTCAATGATTTAAGTGCTTCGATGAAGGTTCAATAGGTTCAATGACCAAATGGTTCAACGTGCTTGGTTCAAAAGATCAAAAAGACTTAGCCAAATAATGAAGAATGAACCAATTGAACCATTGAACCATTGAACCGAAGATGGTTCAATTGATCGATTCAATTGGTAGGTTCAAGGGGCTGCCCCAGGGTTAAAGGAACAAATGCCCTAGCAGAGGGCAGTGAACTAGAGGCAAGTGCCCTTTCGAAGGGAAACAACATTGGTTCAAGGGTCAAAGAGAAGATAGAAAAGATAGAATTCCTTCAAATTTGTTCAAAGGCTGATAGGGAACATTTCCTTCAGAATTTTTGTCTGAAGGAAATTATTAAGTGAAAGAGCTGTTAGACTTTGGGAAGAGTTTCCTCAGAAAAATGGCTAAGGAAAAATTCCTTCAGACATTTTGTCTAAAGGAATTCACTCAGGAAGAAATCTCGAAGAAATTGAAAGGAACAAATGACTAAGGAACAGATGCTTTCCTTCAGACAAATTGCCTAAAGGAATTCCTTCAGTCTTTTTGTTTGAAGGAAAAGACCACAAAAAAATGCCTGATGAAAAAAGACAAAGTGCAGTAGAAGCCGCCATGTGTCCCTTATAGAGTCAAAGCTGAAGCTGCCATGTGTCATCTACCAAGACATAGTTTCTAATAAGTTTCAAAGCTGCGGTACGTGCCACTTGTCCCATTATAACTCAGTGAAATGTAACAAGTGTCTACATCCATGTTCCCCTTTTAAAGCTACTCAGGTAAGAAGTGTTGTGGATCCCATTTTCTGGAAGTTTCTAATAAGTTTCATAATAGTGGAACTTGCCACTTGTCAAAGGTGCAGAAAGGACCCCCCCCAAAGACTTAGACAAGAAGGGCTAGAAAGAATAAGGAAGCAACAGGCAAAGGAAGAACCAATGAACTGATTGAACCTTGAACTAAAAGAGTTCAAAGTTCAATGGTTCACAGGTTCAAGTAGTTCAAAGGTGGTCTCAAGCAAAGAAAGAAACAACATGGATGATTCCAAAGGCAAGTTCAATGAAAGCAACGGTTCAACTAGAGCAAAGAAGTGCTTAAATAGAGAAGCAATGGACCAAAAGAGATAGAATGAACCTATGAACTGTTGAACCAATGAACTTTCACAGGTTCACAGGTTCAAGGTTCAACATGGTTCAAGTAGCTAGCGACCATTGACGGCCTCTTAGATGTCAAATCTAAAGTAAGGGAATATCCACTAAAATTCAAATAGAGCATGGAACTTAAAGTAAGAACCAAGAGACTGGCCAAAAAGAGAGCCCGAAGGTTTAAATTTCTATAGGGGAGAGAGGAACAAGACCAAAGAATTAGAAATATCTTCAAAAGAGTTATTTCCAGTAGGTGAAACAATGGATCAAGTAGACTTCTAAGCACACCAAATCAAGGATGCAAGCGTATTTTTCTTCCTTGATGTAATGGAAAATTGGATAGCTATGCAAACATCAAGAAAAGGATTAGACAGTCCATACTAAGAAGAGACATATTAGAGGAATGGACACACCATAGTTATGGCAATGCATTATTCCTAGCAAGTCCCTCTAGACAAAACTGAAGGCACATTGAAGGTGTTGACTGCAGCATGGGCCATCCCATGGGAAAGAATGACAAGCTTTGCATGGTTGCTATAAGATTATAATTTCTCTCATTAGTAAAGGAGACTTTTCATTTTATAGAAGTGAAACTCTACCCAATTGAAAGAATAACACTAAGACTTTGAGCTCAGGTTATTTGTTCATATAATTTTATCTGAATGAGAAAACAAGTTATTTGTAGACTTTGTGTTGTCTTAGCTTGTATCATTTTAGGAGATTGTTCTTATGTCTATCTTCTGAATGTGTTCTTGTTTATTTAATTTGGCAAGCAGAACTAGTGAAAGTAATCAGGAAGGTGTCCTGAAACCAATTATGGGGAAGACTTTGTGCTTTCATAACTATTTTCAGTGTGTGTTCTTCTTTTCTTTCTGTGTTGAGGATTTTGGGTTGACTTTGTGCCCCATTATCCTTTGTGTTATAATCTTTTGGAAGTTAAGGTGGAAACTTTGTGTTATATTTCATCCTATTGGTTACTATGCCTGTGTTAC
Source organism: Torreya grandis (assembly GCA_037957365.1). Taxonomy (NCBI): domain Eukaryota; kingdom Viridiplantae; phylum Streptophyta; class Pinopsida; order Cupressales; family Taxaceae; genus Torreya; species Torreya grandis. The sequence goes on along the minus strand of JARHVA010009098.1, from coordinate 2,695 downwards.
TAGTTTCTTGGTACTACCAGAAATAACTCCTGTTATTTCCTGCAAGAACACTTATGAAAGAAGAGAATTGCCTTCAGTGTTTCCACTAGGATTTTCTCCTCTATTTGTTAACATCATCTCTAAAATAAGAGAGATGGATGGTATATCCTACCCCTGAGTGTTACTTTCTGCTTATTTATATAGTATATAGCTCCTACGTGTTTATAGGGAACCTCCCCTTGATGAGAGGAGAGATTTGTCCACCTCTGATGTAGTAAACCTGCACACTAGGCCAGCCAATCTCCTTTGATGTGGATGATAAGACCTATTTTTCTCAATCAGATAGTTGACTAACAAATATTCACCCAAAAATACCATCAATAATTTTTTAAATTTTCTCCACACAAGGAGGTTTACATCATTTTAGGGCTTTGAGGAATGAGGCTTAATTAGGGATTTTGGTAGACAATGACTTATTGGGGTTAGTTTCAGGATTCAAAATGAATTTTTGAAGGTAAAATATGATTTAAATATTCCATAATTTAATTTTGGAATAGGTAAGTAATAATAAACCAAGTTTTGACACTTGTGTGCAAAATAGGCCTAAGGAGATGAAGAGTCCTCTAGACACCTTGTAAGAGAAAGAAGTGGTGTGTCAAAGGGAAATTAATAGGTTCAATGGAGAGGTTTTAAGAATAGATAAAATATTTCAAATAAATTTATTTTACCATCAAAAAGGCTTCTTATCCTTCAATATGTCAAGAAGAAGAGAAGTTTCAAGAAGCTAGTCAAGGTGTCAAACAAGCCTTTCATCTCCCACACCACTTGGAGGGTCAGTGGATATTCAGAGGAGATATAAATTAAATCATAGACTTGATAAGTTATTTCCATAACTCCTCTCTTGTTTTTAACTCATATGAAATTTGTATACCTTCTCTCTCTTACACCCTTCTTCTCTTCTCTCTCTAATTCTCTATATATTGAGCCACTTTTGGCTAAGTTTGTATCTTTTACATGAGTATGGAGAATCTATGATCATTTTTAAATGTTTTATAAATAAATAATGATTTGTTTTACCTTATCCATTTAAACTAGTTGATCTTACTAAGTGATAAATTCTTTTCCTTAGCATGTTGTTCTTGTTTGCATTCATATTCAGCTTTGAAAGTTTGTTTTAGGTCTCTGAAATTGTTCTAATGAATTTTTTCATGAGTTTTAGTGAATTTTTTATTCACTAGTGTAAATACATGACCTTGTGTTTAGTCTTCCTAGCTTAGGTTGGATTCACAAACCGCAACAAGCAAATTTGGATTAGTGTATGTATAGGTTAGGCTTGTGTTTGAAGTGTACTTGAAATTGGTTTGTAATGGTCAGGTTAAAATTGGTTCATCACCTCATTAGGATAGGTATTCTTTTTGTTTTCTCTCTCCCTTTTCATCCAAGTGAGCTAGTAGTTTAGGTAATGAGATTTAATAGACAAACCAAGGGAGCTAGCCCCTCAATCTAGAGGTTTACCTCTGATATAGGTAACCCGTAGACCTATATGTAATCCCATGTTCCACTTAATTTATATAAGGCTTGAAATACCTCTCTAATTGTGTAAAATTGAGTGAAAACAAGTACCACTTCACATTGAGGTAAAACTCCTAATTATTATAATATTATATTGACTCATCTCATACATTCAATAATCAAGTCCTCACACAAGTATTTAAATATCAAGTGGGCCTCCAATGTATCCTCTCATGAATTTAACCTTAGGCATTCTATAATTCTCTTGCACTTGTACCAAGAACTTATGTAAGAGAACTACATTAGGCTTGATCTTTCCTCAGATTATTGGTATGTAGAAAGCATGCCCATGCATGGGGTGTGGATTAAATGTCCAACACATCAGAACCACTCATTCCTTTAATCATGGTGTTCATTAAAACACTTATAATCATGGAAAATTATGAATTTCAAAGTTAAATAGAGCTATAGGAAAAATTATTGATTTCATGGGCTTTAAATTTGAACTAGAGATGGAACATGAGATAATCTACAAAACCCAAAAATAATTCAGGTAGAGGACACTAGTACCAAAGGAGAACACTAGTTCCATATAGAACCACTATCTAATTAGGGTGATACTATCTAAGAAATATTATAACACCTATATCATATTTTCAATGCTCAGACTAGCCTCTGACCCAATTTTTAGCCTCCAAATCGTTTGTCTTAATAGTTTTCTAGTTAAGTCTTTACTTGCACTATTTATTACTATTTTTTAAAAATCCAAGGCTAGTTAATTATATAACAAATCAATGGATGTATTTTTTACATAGTATTTTCTTGATTTACTCTACTCATCTCTTTAACAAACATAGGATTTACAATTGTTAATTCCTAAAAGGCTAAAACATGAGCCAAAACGTCCCCTCGACCTCTACACATAGGTTTGCCAACCTAAATAGGGTTCTTCTTCACATAAAAAGTCACTTGAGTAGTTTAATGGTGGAAAATGGTTTTAGGAGTAGTTTATAAGGTCTATTCCCTTCAAGTTCTTTTTATTTCACATACATTCAGTGGGTATTCCTTTATTAATGATAATTAAGAGAGCAATCATCTCAAAACCCTACTTTTGCCTTGTGAAGAGATTTAAAAGACATGGTTTTTGTAATCAAAAATTAAATGAAGATTTTCATGGGTTAAAATTTATTTTATATGTGTTAAT
>JARHVA010009097.1:345000-368782 GCA_037957365.1 Torreya grandis | reverse complement strand
TCTTATAGTTATCCATCCTTACTCATATCAATTACATCACATTTATATTTATAAAATCACTAGAAAGGTGTATCCATTATATGTCCCACAAATAGAAATTTATGATGTAATAAACAATGAATTAGTAGTATGGCACCCTAATTTATATAGTCTAGAATTAGCATTGTATATATCACTTTTACCACAAAATGTATAATAATTAGTAACTAATTCTAGTTCCATTACCCTCTTTTCTAAGCCTTAATCCAAAGGAATATAAACCATAGAGACAATGAGATATTAACTATATATAGGTCTATCTGGTATCATACAACCTATAACAACATGTATGATAAACTACCATTCCATAATGTAACTGCTAGAAATAAGTTTCTTGTAAATTAGATATGTGATTTGAAGATCAATTATTATTTAGGGGGACCTTCCAATACAGAGAAAAAAAATAACATATGAAAAATATTTGCATAATTCCAACCAACATGGATCACACAGTTTCATCCACATTTTTTTAAATCATTAAACTAATTACTCCTATTTTCCAAAGGAAGCAAACAAAGAAGAAATATTTACAAGGGGATATGGAAGAATATCATGTAGACTCACTCCACTTGTTGTTGTGTCTCCAAATTTCATCTTATATTATTCATAACTCCTTTCTAAGTTTGGAATTATTTTCCTTATTATATTGTACAAAAATTTTATTGATCTCTTATCATCCTCTAGAATGGGCACCATCTCTATATATCATTTCACCTAGTTACTTTTTATATGCTTAAATAATGATTTTTGTCATTTCCAAAGATTATAAATCATAATTTTCAATTAAAATAACATCCTCACATCACTAAAATAGTTTGTCTCCCTAGGGCATTGAATTGTTAGAATTATTGAATTGGTGAATGTAATCACTCTCTCGAGTGCATCCACTACTACACTTCACAAAATAATATATTTTTAAAATAATAACCTCCTCTATTGTATGTATTTGGATATTACATTTGAGTTTTCAATGCATATTATTCATCCCTTTCAAAAAAACATTATATGAATGAAGGATTATTCTCTTCCACTTATCATGTTGTGCTCCTCTTTTTAATCTCTCAATACACATTCACCCTTTATTTTCCTTTTAAAGACAATTCTCAAGAAAAAACTTGTTCACATTATCGAAGATTAACAAATTCACTTTTACCCAAGCTCTGGCCTCCCTCTTAATTTGGCTCAAAAGATGTGCCAAGCTAAGCTCTATTAATTATTTAATTATTTTTTGTTTTTTTATTTATTTAATTTTTTATTTTATTTAAATCATCCAAAATTTATCTACCATAGATAGAATATGATATTTATCCTATGTCATTAATAAGAGAAACATTATAATAGGTTTATTATTTTACCATGTCAAGAAAATACTCTTTTATGTAATTCTATGACTACTACAAGCATTTCTTCATGAAGACTAGAGCATTCCTAAAATAATACATAGTGTGATCAAGGTTTCCATGACACTTGATATTATATTTGAAAGGTCAAAACTTAAAAATTTAGAAGATATAGAATCAGAGAGTGATGCTTGCAAGCTATCTCTTCTAGTTAGAGCCTTTGATTCTCACCGATGAGGAGAGTATACAAATATAGTATATAAACTGACATATGTGTCGATAAGCAACAAATATATTTATGAATAATAATTCCTTACAATCATTCTATTGAAGATCACTCACCAGAGGTGTTTTTTATGCATATTTCCATTTATTGATCCTCAATCAATTAAGATAGAATAGGAGACATTAAAACTCTTATGACAAGATGTCAATTGACCATTTTTAACACTCTTCCAAAAACTATCATTTCTTGTTACATGGTAAAAAAACTAAGAAACAAATAATGTCTAATTGCATGGACATAATCATAATGTTAGTATGCACCCACACTTTTCTATGTCATATAAGGGTCCATTGAAGAGGATTTTTGTATCATCATAAGATACATAACATATCTTTCTAGGAGGTCTAAGACAACCTCAGATTGTGATTACATGCACACAAAACTAAACAAAGTAAGGATAAATAAAATATCACTAAAAAACCTTTCATCAAATGGTAGTGCATGATAGTGGTAAGCTTCAATGTGTCTAAAATCCTATGTGTGCATCCTTGTATGGCCTAAAACTCCTTTATGTGTAGTTTTATATATCTCTAAGCCTAGATGTAGTTTGTAGGAGTAGTTTGGTTTAATATATAATTGAATGTTGTAATGGAGAAGTGACTACAATGAAATTTTACATACCTTTAATCTATATAATATTATGTTTCATCATGCTTCACTCATATGGAAATCTTATAAAACTCATTTGTATACTCTTGTATAATGTGATCTTTTTACCTCAAATTATGAAATCTTATATATAGGTTTTGTACATAATCCACAAGAATAATTTATCCCTCAGCTTCTTCTCCATCCTTTTCCATAAATTAATCTTCTCTTTACCTTTTCTCTGTCTCTATGTCCTTTTAATTTTTTCCATGCAAACTTTACCTTCTTGTCTTCTCTCATTGTCTTCCACTCAAATAACTTCTCCATGCTATTCATCTTATCTATCAACTCCTCTAGTTTTAAACTACCTCCATAATTTTGAACATCAACCTTGATTCCTTCACTTATTCCTTCTAAATATTGAACCATCCTCTCTTCCATTGATGGTGGCTACTCTTACTATTCTTCTTCTTGTTAAACATCTTCATCATGATCTATGTCCTCCTTATCAGTACCTTATATTCTTATTTAATTGTTTATAACCTCAGTCCATAGTTCTAATTTCCTTTGCATCTCTTTTATATTTTGGTTCATCTATGCAATACCTCCTCATCCTATCACCATGTCTTACCCCTCCAAGATTTGAATTTGATCTAATATCTGATAATGAAATGAAAAACTATCAAGACAATAAGTTATCAATAGGTAAAGCTTCTAAAACCAATAACTTGTATTGATTCATATTGAATGACTTGGAATAATTACAACCCATAACATTATTAAATAAACCTCAACTCGGAATTAGAGTTGACATGCAAAAAATTTAAAAAAAAAGTTAAGAAAAACTTCTATTTTTAATAGTTGTTATTTTTACTAAGTTTCGCATGTAAGAATATACAAATATAAAAATATATTTAAATTAAAAAAATAGTAAAATTAGACTATGGGATGAAATTCAAATAAATTTAAAATTTGGTTCTAAAAGTATACAATTTATAAAAATAGAAAATTCTTGAAAAAATCATTAAACAAAAATTTTGGGCCTTCAAATGATCACGTATGGCCTCTAAAAAATATTGAAATTTTAGATATGATTAGGAAAACAATGAAATTTTAGATGAAACTAACATTAGAGATTGATGTGGGTAAGGTTTAAGGTTTAAAGATAGTAAAATAAACTTTAGAGATAAAAAACAATAGGACTAAGCCATTAAAAATGATCAATATTTATTTTTGTTTCAGTGAACTCTTCAAACTTAGTAAACTATCTAAAAATACTACCTACAATCAGTCATTTGGGAAGCCTATGTTTGCATAGCAAGGTTGATGGAAAAACTAAAGTTTTAATTAATTTGAAGGAAGTTTCTAAGGGTTTAAATGCTTTAATAGGCTTCTTAAAACTTCAAGTAGGTATTCATAGTACCAAATAGACGAACACATATATGTAGGTCTATTTAGATAGCTCAAAGTTTGAGATTGAGATTATCTTTTATACATGATTTGGAGGTCATAAATGAAATAAAAATTATTAATCCATTGATTACATAGAGGTTTGATAAGAGGGAATGACCAATAGTGTTCAAATATCATATTGGATACACACAAGTCTACCTTGGGATAATTAGGAGTGCTTGTTTGAGAAGGTATAAGTTGAAGAGACCTGATAAAGAAGTAAAAAATATGAGGATGAGTTTCACTATGAATTATAGCATAACATTAATCTCAATACCACCTAAAAGTCTAATTCAAACACTTTATACCCTGCCCACTTAGTCCTCTTCCCACTTAGTCCTAAGAGCATGCATAGGTCATATAGGCAATGAGTTAAAATATGGCCAATGAATAAAGACCATTGGAGCCTTAAAAATATGGTTAAGGGACTGAACAATAATTCCATGAGATTATACTCATCTAATACATAGATAAATAACTAAAACATAATCAAGTCCTCTCATAGTCATACACACACCAAAGTGTATTCACAAATTCACTTGCAACAATATGTTGGGGAGAGGTCAGTGAAGGGTATTGGAGATAATTTAAACCCTATGGGGAATGTGAAAGACATATACAAACACTTCCATCAGTTATTATAGCTCTTAATAGTGAAAAAAGGTATGGCATGGACATGTATACTATTGAGAGGTCTCTACTTGTTGAAAGGGTTAAGTAGTTATATTGGAAGGTCCGAGGGAGAGTAGTGGAGTTGAAGAGAATCGTACAATGTGTGAATATTGTTTTAAGATCATCATATCCAATAACAATGAGATAATATAGTAGCAACCATTTTTAGTCAAGTTGTAGTCCAAAATCACTTACATAGGCCTATAGGTAGTATAATGAGATGATACGTAGCCAAGGTAAGATTAGTTAGAGTTGAAATGGACTTGAGACCCTCAGGAGATGGTGAAATCCTAAAACATTGCAATATAAAAGATTTTGGTGATGAAAATGTATATGGTGAACATTATAATATGTCATGGTGAACCCCATAGACCTCATGAATATCATTATAATTTAGGGAAAAATAGGAAATCTCTCACTAACTAAATTCTCTCTCAGACCTCCCATAATGCCCATTTACATTCCAAGATGGTAGTTTATTATTATTTTTATGGATCACACCTAATATATGGGACATTTATCTCATAATATATTTCAAATACCTTAGTTCACTTCCAATTTGTGTAATTGGTTGGTGGTTTCATGCCTTGAGGTTTATGATCTATCATTAAGAAGTTAAATACCTTTCAGGTTGCCTAGGAGAGATAAAATAATATAATGAGAAAGAAATTCAATTATATTCCTAAATATGGATCATATATACTTCCAAAATACCAAGAACATCATCACAACTCCATTGAGTATCATCCCATGTACTTGTGTTTTACGGACTATTGTATAGATTACCATAAATACACTAATTTCTATGTTTCTAGTGTTTAAAGGGATTTTGGAGAGATAGAAACTTTATAATAATTATCTTAGGTCCCTTGAGACTTGTTTTATCTCCTCAAATAAAATAAAAAAACCTCACTATCCCATGTAAGTGACTAAACAAACTCCATTTTGCATGGGAATATGAGCAGGCTTATGAATGGCATGTTTTTTACCATTTCATGGTTTAGATATAAGCACAATGGTCTGTAATACAAAAATTGACATGGAGGTTGGTATCTTAATGTTTAAATTGAATCACACACTTCATAAATGATTTTAATGTGAATGAGGAATTTATATCCAAAATCCCCTTTCGAGGCCTAGAGGCCTAATTAGGCTTAATTGGTAGAAGAGAAAGGTAGAAAAAAATAGTCTTTCAGTCAGATTCTAAATATTGAATTTGGTATGGAATTTTATGGCCATATAGGGTCCTATAATATTCAATTAATTTTTAATTATTAGTCATAAAAAACCCACACAAGGAGATTTACAGAAAAAAGGTACAAGGAAATAATGAGGCATAATTACAGATTTTGGTAAATAATGAATTGTTGGGGATATTTTAATTCCTAATTTTATTTTATTTTAGTCTAATATGTTATTAATAGGCCATACATGAATTTTATATGATATAAATTAATGAAAACAAAGTTTTGGCACTTGTGTGCAAAATAGGCCTAAGGAGATGAAGATCCTTCTAGACACCTTGCATGAGAAAGAGGTGATGTGTCAAAGAGAACCTATTTGGCTCAGTTGATATGTGTTAATAGTAGATAAATATGTATCATAAACTGATATAACCACAAAGTATACCACTTTTCCTTCAACATGTCAAGAAGGAGAGGAGTTTCAAGAAGTTAGTCAAGGTGTCAAGCAACCATTTCAATTCCCACACCACTTGTAGGGTTGGACCATATGAAGAGAAGAAACAGATGTATTATAAGATATATTTAGATATTTCCCTAACTCCTCTCTTTTTTATAACTCACATGACACTTGTCTACTCTCTCTCCTACACCCTTATTCTTTCCTCTCTCACATTCTCTATATATTGAGCCACTCTTGGCTAAGTTTGTATCCTCAACCTACGTATGGTGAAAACATTTCCATTTATTCTACCATTTATGAATAAAATATATAATGTTTTGCCTCATTTTATGACTACATGAAGTGATAAATCTCTAAGTGATTAATCTTATCAAGTATAGATGTATGTCATGTTAATTGTGTCCTATTTATCTTCCCTCATGTGGTTGTTTCTCTAGTTTAGGTTGTAATTGGTGTCATCAAGGGTCTCTTTTGTTTTTCTAAGTGGAATTTGTCATCACTCTCATTTTTATAATTCTTTAACCCTATACAAAATGTTGATGCAATAGGTTTAGTCTAAGATGTGTGTGTATTCGTGTTGTCTTGTAGGTCTTAGTGTATTGTGCAATGTGTTGTAGTGGTCAAATAAGTTTGTTAAATAAAGATTGTAGTTAGGTTTATATTAGTTATTTATTCCCCTTTTGAAAGAAATAAAGAAGTGAATTTGAGTCTAAATGATTCATCAAGGGGAGCTATCCCTTTAATCTAGAGGTTTACCCTTGTTGTAGACAACCCATAGGTCTAGGGGTAATCCCATATTTCACCAAATTGGATAAGTCTAAACAACCTTATCCAAGGGTGAATTTTTTTGTGATAATAGTGTCTATGAGGGAAATAATTGTAAAGTAATATAAATGTAAATGATCTTCCAAAACATCATAGAATAATATACAAATAGTTTTAATAACTAAAAATGTAACTTATTAACTTCATGCATGAATTTAATTTTAATATGTTTAGGCAAATATAGATTTTTAGGGTAGTACAAACCTTTCTAACATAATTGAACAAACATTATTCCATTTACATATTGTAAGGCCATATAAATATAGTTAATAAACAAACACACATTACCACCAACATTAGGTAATTACCTAGTAATATAACAAATACATTTATTTATAAGTGTATCTTTTCAACAAGAATAGGTTCAATGAGGATAAGACAACTCTCCTATCATTCAAGGAATAAATAATATCTCAACATATTTCCCTTTCATGTGAACAAGTAGTTAATTCTAGATAGTAAGTCATATTCTCAAAACATTCAATAATAATCATCATATACTCATAACCCCAGCACTAAAACCAAAGGAAACTTGCATTGTCAGAAGGCTAACAATATTTCCTCTAAAAATAACATAATTAATGTGGAAAAATATGTATCTTAAAGAAGTAATAACTGAGTTTTACTCCCATTAATGTAAATTTCTCTATCTAAGGTATATCCTTATCTTAATGTTTTCATTGTCTCATTCATTTTAAATATCACCTTGCAATCTTGTTAGTATACACATCCATACTCAAAAACATATATCTTAAAATTATTTGCTTAATAATATCATGCCCAATTAATTTTCCATTGAAATCATAACCGAATGATTCATAAATTTCATATATTGTAATATTTTTAGATTCCTTTAAGAGGATTTTAAAAATTCATCTATTGTAATGCTTTTACGTTTGGATTCCATATTTTTTAATCTCTAAACATGATTCAAAATTGAACTTATTGAAACTTGAAATAAATATAAATATAATCACTCCAAACTAGATTGATTATACTATAATGTTAATAACTTGATAAATTTGTTGCTATGTTTCTCCATAATTAGTGAGGGAAAAAAAAATTGGAACCAAATTAATCCTACAACATCCAAGGAAACATATTCCTTCACTAGACACATTTATCCCATCATGACATACATATATATTTATTTTTATAGAGTTACTAGACATGGGAAAGATCAGTTTGAGTTAGTTTTTAGATTTCATTATTCGAATAAATAAAGAAATTTATAGAATTTATATTTAAATACCACTCAAGGCCATATTTTTTTAGTGAACAATCTTAAAATCTTAAACCAAGAAATAAAATAGAAAATAAAAAATATGTATTTGTGTATTTATCTAAGTTGACATGGTAGCTTAGAAAGCCATGTAGGCTAGGATATGTATGTAATAGATTTGGGGCTAATACCAACCAAAATAGGTGAACGGGATTTTAGTTTTAGTGGATATTTATTAGCTTTGGTTTGTGGTCTTTGCTAAAATCACCATTATAATTCAATATGCTTCTCTCTATTCTTATAATTATCCATCCTCACTCATATCAATTACAATCGCATTTATATTAAGAAAATCACCAGAAAGGCGTATCCATTATATATCCCACAAATAGAAATTTATGATTTAATAAACAATGAATTAGTAGTATGGCACCCTAATTTATATAGTCTAGAATTATCAATGTATAGATCACTTTTACCACAAAATGTGTAATAATTAATATTTAATTATATCTCCATTACCCTCTTTTCTAAGCATTAATCTAAAGAATATAAACCATAGAGAAAATGAGATATTCAATGTATATAGGTCTATCTGTTATCATACAACCTATAACATGTTTGTTAAACTACCATTCCATAATGTAACTACTGGAAATAAGTTTCTTGTAAATTAGATATGGGATTTCAAGATCAATTCTTATTTAGGGGAACCTTTAAATATAGCAAAAAAATAACATATGAAAAATATTGGCATAATTCAAACCAACACATAACACACAGTTTCATCCACATTTTTTTAAATCATTAAACTAATTACTCCTCTTTTCCAAAGTAAGTAAACAAAGAAGAAATACTTACAAGGAGATATGGAAGAATATCATGTAGACTCACTCCACTTGTTGTGTCTCTAAATTTCATCTTATATTCTTCATAACTCCTTTGTAAGTTTGTCATTATTTTCCTTATTATATTGTGCAAATTTTTTGCTCATCTCTTATCATCCTCTAAAATGGGCACCATCTCTATATTTCATTTTGCCTGGTTACTTTCCATGTGCTTAAATAATGATTCTTCGCATTTCCAAAGATTATAAATCATAATTTTCAATTAAAATAACATCCTCGCATCACTAAAATAATTTATGTCTCCCTAGGGCATTGAATTGTTAGAATTATTGAATTGGTGAATGTAATCACTCTCTCTAGTGCATCCACTACTAAACTTCACAAAATAATATATTTTTTAAATAATAACCTCCTCTATTGCATGTATTTGGATTTTACATTCGAGTTTTTAATGCATGTTGTTCATCCCTTTCAAAAAAACATTATATTAATGAAGGATTATTCTCTTCCACTTATCATGTTGTGTTCCTCTTCTTAATCTCTCAATACACATTCACCCTTTATTTTACTTTTAAAGACAATTATCAACAAAAAACTTGTTCACATTATCTAACATTAACAAATTCACTTTTACCCAAGATCTGGCCTCCCTCTTAATTTGGCTCAAAAGATGTGCCAAGGTAAGATCTTTTAATTATTTAATTATTTTTTGTTTATTTATTTAATTTTTTATTTTATTTAAATCATCCAATATTTATCTACCATAGATAAAATATGATATTTAGCCTATGTCATTAATAAGAGAATCATTATAATAGCTTTATTATTTTTCCATGTCAAGAAAGTACTCTTTTATGTAATTCTATTACTACAAGAATTTTTTAATGAAGACAAGAGCGTTCCTAAAATAATACATAGATAGTGTGATCATGGTTTCCATGACACATGATATTATATTTGAAAGGTCAAAACCTACAAATTTATAAGATATAGAATCAGGCAGTGATGCTTGCAAGCTATCTCTTCTTGTTAGAGCCTTTGATTCTCACCAATGAGGAGAGTATAAAAATATAGTATATAAATTGATGTATGTGTCAATAAGCAACAAATATATTTATGAATAATAATTCCTTACAAGAATTCTATTGAAGATCACTCACCAGAGTTGTTTTTAATGCATATTTCCATTTATTGATCCTTAATCAATTAAGATAGAATAGGAGACATTAAAACTCTTATGAAAAGATGTCAATTGACCTTTTTTAACACTCTTCCAAAAACCATCATTTCTTGTACTATGGTAAAACACTAAGAAACTAATATTGTCTAATTGCATGGACATAATCATAATGTTAGTTTGCACCAACACTTTTCTATGTCATATAAGGGTCCATTGAAGAGAATTTTTGTATTATCATAAGACACATAATGAATCTTTCTAGGAGGTCTAAGACAACCTCAGACTATGCTCACATGCACAAAAAAGTAAACAAAGAAAGGATAAATAAAATATCACTAAAAAACCTTTCATCAAACGGTAGTGCATGATAGTGTAAGCTACAATATGTCTAAAATCCTATGTGTACATCCTTGTATGGCCTAAAACTCCTCTATGTGTATTTTTATAGATATCTAAGCCTAGATGTAATTTGTAGGAGTAGTTTGGTTTAATATATAAGTGAATGGTGTAATGAAGAAGTGACTACATTTAGTATTTGATTTAATATTTTTAAATATAAAGTATCAATGGGCCCTAGAGAAAAGTGCAAGATAAATGCAATTTTAATCCTGGATAAATTCATAGGTGATTTTTTGATGAGAGGATTTTACATGCAATATATATATATATATATATATATATATATATATATATATATATATATATATATATAGACACACACACACACACACACACACACACACACACACACACACACACACACAATTCATAATTACAATTCATTTAGAATATTCTCCCTTTATATCTCAAAAGTATTTGTAGTGGATTTTATAGGGAATGTTTTGTAAGTTACTTTACAAACAAGAGGTCAAGAGTTATAAAAAATTTAAGCATTCATCATACTACATTTCATTTTGTTACATTAAATATTGTGTAACTTGTATTATGATAATTTTTTTAACTAGTCATTATTTTTTATGAAGGTGGTCATGTGACTAGCTAATATCTAGATTTTTTGATATTTCTAAACACATCTGAATGTCCATATATATATATATATATATATATATATATATATAGACACACACACACACACACACACACACACACATACACACACACACACACACACACACACACACACACACACACACACAATTCATAATTACAATTCATTTAGAATATTCTCCCTTTATATCTCAGAAGTATTTGTAGTGGATTTTATAGGGAATGTTTTGTAAGTTACTTTACAAACAAGAGGTCAAGAGTTATAAAAAATTTAAGCATTCATCATACTACATTTCATTTTGTTAGATTAAATATTGTGTAACTTGTATTATGATAATTTTTTTAACTAGTCATTATTTTTTATGAAGGTGGTCATGTGACTAGCTAATATCTAGATTTTTGGATATTTCTAAACACATCTGAATGGCCATTTTTATGATTTTAATATTATTTATATGACTTTTATAAAAAATTACTTAAAACATTGTAAAAAGGTACATTTTCTTGGTTAAAACAAACACCTTCAAAATGAAATTTTATATAATATCATCACATTCCTATGCTCTCAGAGTTATTATTTTTTACCTTAGGTTAAATTGGGTCAACCCCCTACATGTTAAAACTTTGTATAAGATCCTATAGGTTTTAAAATGGTCACCATGGTCCTAAATGAGTTCAAGTCATACAATGATGTAAAAAATATAGGCCAATCTTTCAAATTCCATAACTTTTGACCCATAGCTCTATTTGAGATCTTCCACATGCCAAAATGACCATATCTAAAATTTCATTTTTGTCCTAAGTAGATCTATCCACTTAAAGTTGTTTTTAGTATTTTTTAGAGGCGATACGTGATCATTTGAAGGTCCAAAATTACCGTTTAATGATTTTTTCAAGAATTTTCTATTTTTGGAAATTATATACCTTTAGAACCAAATGTCAAATTAAGTTGAGTTTCATCCCATAAGATGATTTTAGTGTTCAGTTTATTTAAAGATATTTCTAGATTTGTATACGCTTACATGCAAAACTTACTAAACATAGCAATTATTAAAAATAGACGTTTTATTTTTATTTTTATTTTTTATTTTTTTATTTTTTATTTTCTGCATGTCAAATATAATTCTAAGTTGAGGCTTATTTAATAATGATTTGGGTTGTAATAATTTCATGTCATTCAATATGAATCAATACAATTTATTATTTTTACAAGCTTTACCTATTCATAACTTATTGTCTTGATAGTTTTTGGTTTCAATATCAGGTATTAGATTAAATTCAAATCATAGAGGAGTAAGACATGGTGATAGGATGAGGATTAATTTCATAGATGAACCAAAATATAAAAGAGATGCAGAGGAAAGTAGGACTATTGATCGATGTTATAAATAGTTAGAGAAGAATATAAGGCACTGATAAGGACAACATAGATCATGATTAAGATTATTAACAAGAAGAAGAATAGTAAGAGTAGCCACCATTAATAGAAGAGAGGATGGTTCAATATTTAGAAGGAATAAGTGAAGGAATCAAGGTTGATGTTCCAAATTATGGAGGAAGTTTAAAACTAAAGGATTTGCTAGATTAGATGAATAGCATGGAGAAGTTCTTTGAGTGGAAGACAATGAGAGAAGACAAGAAGGTAAATTTTGCATGGACAAAATTGAAAGGACATGAAATGATTTAGTGGAAACACCTTCAAAAAGAGAGATAGAGAAAAGGTAAAGAGATGATTAATTTGTGGAAAATGATGGAGAAGAAGCTGAGGGAGAAATTCTTCTTGTGGAAATTCTTTTTGCTATATATAAGATTTCTAAATTTGAGGTAAAAACATCACATTATACAAGAGTATACAAATGAGTTTTATAAGATTTCCATACAAGTAAAGCATGATGAAACATAAGATTATATATATGTAAGGTATTTAAATGGTTTGAAATTTATTATTCAAGATGAATTAAGCATGCATATAATACTTTAAACGGAGGAGGCTTATCAATTAGCTTTGAAGGCAGAAGAAAAACAAAATAGACAAAATTTTAGAAGAAGATATCTTAGTCCAAGAAGAGGTAGATCCCCTCCAAATAGGTGATGAGGTGGGTTTAATGACACCAAAGTTGGGTATAATACCAATAGAGGTAAGTCATCATGTAGTGCAGAAAGGCAAGATGATAATATGTAAGGGTTTCAATACCAACAAAGGGGAAGAAGGTTTCAGAGAGAATGAGGTTATGGTGGTGGTATAGGATGGTTTTCAAATTAACACAGATCTTATGTTTGTTATAGCTATGGAAAATGACATAAATAATTTGAGTATCCACACTATCAATATCGAGAAAGGAGGTAAGAAGATCACCCATGAATGAATCTAGTTGAGGCTAAGATAAAAGAGCGAAATATTTATGTTGCATATAAAGATGCTGGAAAGAATATCATGATGAAAATAAAAAGGATCACTCTAAATAAGTAACAACTGTATAATAAAGAAGGTGGTGATGCATGGCTATGATCAAACATTTTTTGAGCAAGACATGCTCTGGGTGGAAAGGTATGAAAAGTAATTATAGATGGTGGTACTTGTGAAAATATGGTTTATAAAGAAATGATAGATAAAATAAATTTTTAACATGAAAAGTATCATAATCCTTATCATATTTCATGGTTTAAGAAATCTAATGAGATTACAATAGATAAAAGGTGTTTAATCAAATTTTTATAGGAAAAAGTTATAATGATAAAATATGGTGTGATGTTATTTAGATGTATGTATGCCATGTGTTATTAAGAAGACCATTATAATTTGGTAGGAAATTAATTCATGATGGAGCAAATAACATGCACTTATTTTGGAAAGGTGGTATAAAGGTAGTTTTATTACCTCTTAAAGAGGAAGAGAAGATAAAAACCATGCTCTTTACTAAAGAGTTTATCTAAGATATGAAGGTAGTAGGTTGTTTTTATGTATTAGTAGCAAAGAATGAAGACATAGAAATGGTGAAAATACAAATAAAAGTAATAAGATCATTGAAATAATATGAAGATGTTATGCCTAATGAGTTACCAGATGGTTTACCATGGAAGATAGATATTCAACATCACATTGATTTGATTTCAAGATTAGCTATACTCAATCAAAAAGCTTATAGGATGAGTCCAATAGAATGTTGAAAATTAAATAAATAGGTTACTAAATTATTAAAAAAGAAGTTGATAAGGGAGAGTATGAGTCTATACGCAAACCTAGCACTACTAACTCAAAAAAAAAGATGGATTGAGAATGTGTATGAGAATTAGATAAATTGATAAAATTATAATCAAGTATAGATTTATTATGCCTCATTTAGATGATATGATGGATGTGATTTTAGGAGTAAAATATTTTATGAAGATTGATCTAAGAAGTGGTTATTATCATATTCAAATTTGTGAAGGAGATGAGTGGAAAACTATATTTAAGACTAGTAATGGATTATATGAGTGGATGGTGATTCTATTTAAATTATATAATGCACCTAGCACATTTATGAGGATGATGAATATAGTGCTATGAGAATATATTGGTAAGTTTGTGGTTATTTATTTTGAGGATATTTTGATATTCAGTAAGATTGAATAAGAACACTTACGACATTTGAGAATGGTACTAGATTTGTTAAGGAAGGAGAAGTTGTATGGAAATTTGAAGAAGCGTAGGTTTATGTAGAATAGTTTGGTATTTTTTGGATTTCTAGTATCTATAGATGATGTGAGAATGTATGAATAAAAGATGAAGGAAATTTTTGAGTGGCCTATTCCAAAATTCATTACAAAGGTAAGAAGTTTCTATGGTTTAGTAACATTTTACAAAAAAAATATTTAAAAAATTAGTAGTATTGTGGCACCAATAATAGATTGAATGAGAGGGAAGGAATTTACATGGATGAGAAAAACCACATAAAGCTTTGATTTTTTGAAGAATAAGATTACAAAAATACCAATTTTAGCATTATCATATTTTAACAAAGTGTTTGAGGTTGATTGTGATGCTTCATTTATGAGAATTGGTATTATGTTGAATCAAGAAAGAAAGCCAATAGCTTATTTCAATTAAAAATTGAAAGAGATAAGAACAACATTTTCAACCTATGATGTTGAACTATATGCAATTATAAAAGCATTAGGACATTAGAGGCATTACCTCGTGCCTAAGGAGTTTATCCTATTTATAGATAATAAGGCTTTGAAGTATGTGAATACACAAAATAATTTGAATAGTAGGAATCCAAAGTGGGTTTCATTATTGTAGGCATATACTTTTGTGTTGAAACATAAATCAATAAAATAGAATCAAGGAGATGATGCATTGAGTATGAGAGTAGCATAATTAACTACTATGGTGAGTGAGGTTGTTAGATTTTAATCTATCAAATAATTATATGATTCTGATCCATATTTCCCATGGTAGTTAAGTAGTGCAGGAATCCATTAGGAGGTGAGATAGATACTATTTATGGTTAGTATCTTATACAAGAAGGTTATCTCTTCAAATGAAGATAATTATGAATTCTTGTTGGGTCACTATGAGATAATATAATAAGCTAATTGAATATTGGAGGTTTGGATGGACATTTTTGTAAGATGAAGACAATAGCTTTGGTGGAGGAAAATTATTTTTGGCCAAAGATGAAGAGATATGTGACAAGGTATGTTTCAATGTGCAAGATATGTTAAGTGGCTAAAATATATGTATAAAATACTAGGATATACATGTTATTTCCAGTTATAAGAGGACCATGGATAGATTTGAGTATGGGTTTTTTGTTGTGATTACAAAACACATAGAGATATAATGATTAAATTTTTTTGTTGTAGAGAGATTTTCTAAAATGGTCAATTTTATTGAATGTAAGAAAGCCAATGACGCCACTAGATTGACAGAATTATTTTTTAAGGATATTGTGATAATACATGATGTTGCAAAAGCTATTACTTTAGATACAGACAAGAAATTTCTAATTCATTTTTAGAGGAATATGTGGAAGAAGATGGGTACTAAGCTATAATTAAGTATTACATATCACCAACAAATAGATGGATAGATAGTAGTTGTGAATAGGAGTTGGAATTTTTTTTGAGATGCATAGTGGGAAACAAGCCCAAGCAATGTGACTTGGATTTACCATAAGCTAAGTTTTCATTTGACATTTCAGTGAATATATCAACATGAAAGTCACCATTTTATATTTTTTATAGGATAAATATAATGGGTATTTTAGATTTAGTACAACTACCAATTTCAGATCGAATTAGTAATAATGTAGAGGCATTTTAAAAACATATATAGTAGTTACAAGGAGTAAGAATAAATTTGTAGGAAAATGATGAGAAATATAAAGCATCAGTACATGTCAAAATAAGACCCAAGGTATTTAAATAATTAGAGTTTATAATGATTTATTTAAGGAAATAATGATTTCTAAAAGATATGTATAACAAGTTGAAGTACAATAAAATTGGTCCATGAATAATCGTGAATAAAATCAATAACAATGCTTATGAGGTCAGTTTATGATAGAATTTTGATATCTCTATAGCATTTAATATTGTATATTTATATGAATTCCATGGAGAACATGATGAACGTAATGAATATAAATAAGTAAATTGGTAGAAATAGGTTGCAAGAAAGAAGAAGGAAAAGATAGTGCAGGTTTTGGATATAAAGATAGTGAACACAAGGCAAGGGAATTATAACAGGTGTTTGCTATGGTGGGAAGGATAGAATCAAGAAGACAACACTTGGATTATAAAATTGGAGATCAATAATATTGACTTAAAAAATGGTAGCAGTAAAATTAAGGAAACTTGTAGTAGCTGAGTTGTTTTCAACCAGACAAAAATGATGTAGAAACAATAGGCCGATCTTTTGGAGGCCATATCTTTTAACCCATAGATCCATTTGTGCTCTTTCACATGTTAAAATGACCATCTAAAAAATTTAATTTATGTTCTAAGCCACTCTATTCTCTTATATTTGGTTTGGATATTTTTTGGAGGCTATACATGATCATCTGAGGATCCAAAATTACCATTTAATGATTTTTTTGAGAATTTTCTAGTTTCAAAAATTGTATATTTTTAGGACCAAACATCAACCTCAGTCAAATTTAATCTCATAGGATAATTTTAGTGTTTAGTTTATTTTGGGATATTTATAGAGCTGTACATGTTTTCATTACAATCTTAATAAAAATAACAGATGCTACAAAATAGAAGTTTTTTTAGATTTTAGTTTTTTTTTTTGAGTTTTTGTATGTCAACTCTAATTTTGAGTTGATTATTTTTTAAACATATTATGGGTTGTAGTTATTTTGAATTTATTCAATACAAATGAATACAAGTTATTATTTTCATAAGCTTTGCATATTGACAATTTATTGTCTTGGTAGTTTTTGTGTTCATTATACAACATGTTTTAACCTTTTTCGTACTTGTCCTTTTGTCTTAATGTGCTTTTATGCCACCTTATAGTCATTTCAAGGAATTATATGGTTTTTCACAAAAAGACAAATGTTTCAATATGAAATCTAATGTATGTATGTTAGACAAGAGTTAGATAATGCTTTAAAACTAAAATATTGTAGGTCCAATGTAAAAAATAAGAAGATCATCTGAAAAGAATTAGTTTCTAATGTTTGTACAAATTGTGGTGACTCATATTTATGTGTGAATGATTCAAGAGGATGTCATGTTTAAGATAGAACATTGTACAAGAGAACCTCAAGAGATATTTTATAACTCTTTTTCTTGCATTATAACTAATCTTTAGGACTTGACACTTGTCATTGTGACACTCCAACCTAACTCTTTATCTCTCTTCTCCAATTTCTCTATATATTGAAGCCATTTAGGCATTGTAAATTATCCACAATTGATATGGTAAAGCTCTACTAGTTTGAAAATATGTTTTGACTTTGAATAAAGTTCTTAAGCTAGTCTAATCTGTGAAAACATTTCCTAAGTATGTCAAATAGTCTATTTGGGTGACATGTGATGATTGTTTATCCTTGCTTCCATTCTTATCTTGTATGCATTGTGTAAGTAATATTCTTATAACAGATCTCATGAAGTGTAAGTGATTGTTAGGTGTATTTTAAGTGTGAAGAAGATTAGTAGTGTATAAGACTAGACCTCCTAATCACCCACATTTAGAAATGCATAACAATCCACCTCTATGTAGAAATAGTTTGGCTAGAAACACCTTGAGTTGAGACTAGTTTTAGTAACCTACATTTATAATACAAGTTCTTTTATGTTTTTGGAGATATATTTGGTGTATCACCTTCACTAGTATAGGTTACTTTCATGTTTTGTTCTTCCTTTTTCACCCACAGTAAGTGATTAGACTAGTGTAATGTGTGAGCTAAAACAAATAGATCAAGGGAGCTAGCACATAATCTATAAATCCATTTCTTGTAGAAATTTTTATAGATTGAGAGATAGTCTAATGTTATCCTTAGTTTGAGAGGGTCTGATTGACTTCTCTAGGGTGAAAATTTGTGATATAACAGTTTTGGCATGCCTGATAGGACATGTGGTCCAACAACATTATTCAAGATGGATATTGATCTTCACAATAACGAAGCTATAATAGTCTAGTTCCTATAGTATCTAGCAACTCCAATAATCAACTCTTGGTTTCAGACTACTACACTATTTCATGTCTAAATTAAACACAATATTTATTACTAAATGAGTTCCTTTTAATTTCCAAGAACTTACTTATTATTAAATCAAAGTAAGTAGCTTTTCTAACACTCATCCTTACTAAAAAAATTCTACCTAGATCATAGACCTATAAGAAAGTTTCTAATTGGCTCAATCTTATAAAATCATAAAGCTATCATGGAAAGGAACCTAGCTTTTATTTATTTCAAATAATATAGTCCTATAATACATGCCTAATAAGATGAAATTCCCATATCAACCATCAAAAGTGTCCCTTTATATAGATGTGAGACTGTCATTACCCCTATTAAGCATAATATAAACATTACCAACTTCTATAATACAAATCATATCATTGAAGAGAATATAGATATTAGGTTATTGGATGTCTCTTTTAAGGGTAAATATCTTTATTGGTATGGTACTTTGGCTCCTAAATCTATCACCAAATAGAATGAATTGGGTGATGCTTGGAGGATAAGGTTTGAGGACAAGAATGATAACTTGCCATTGACTAACTAGATGAACAACATGAGGAGAGAACCTCAAGAATATATTCAAGACTTCAACACAAGGATTTATAAGACATTATATGAGATTTAAATTTTGGTAAGACTTGCACATCATGTTTTCCTTTATTATCTTACAGATTTTGACAGTGATATTTCTATGATAACATAATCTATGCGAGCGAACACATTGCCTAATGCCTATTAAGTGGACATTAGGGATCAAAATTAGTTTAATCAAGATGAAAATATTACTCTAAGAGACCCCATGACTATATTCAATGATTTTAAATTCTCTACACCTATTATTGCTTCTATCCCTATACCCAAAACATAAGCCAACTACCTAGAGTCAGTCAAGTAAATATAATGAGGTAGAAAGAGTGAAAGATCTTGAGAAAGAGATTTTAGGTCTCAATAGGATAAAAAAATAATATAAATTAATAACTTACCATTGTCCCTATAAGAATAACCAGTCCTATCCAAACTATCAAGGTAATAAACTACCCTTTCAAGGTCATCTTCAAGGTCAAGGGCAAAATCATATAATGGTTATAATACTAACGCTACCTCCACCTAAAAATAATTAGTTCCTACTCAAACAACCTTTTTAAAGATCATGAGGTTTGGCCTCAATGGGATCAAACTCATCATCCATCTACCTATGCCAATGAGTCCTTCAGTCAGGCTCTCATGGCAAATTTTGGAACAATGCCATGCATGACTCAAGCTAATGTACCTAATGGAGGAGAGAATAAAGGAGAGAGTAATAAAGTTGGGCCTAATTTATTCAATTGGTATAAAAAGGAATCATTTGGTATGAATTAATAAGGACAATCAAGCAAATATTTAAGTCTTATAGCTTCAAACACAAGGTCAAAGAGAAAGGTAACTGAAGAGATTAATGGGGATGGTAATGGCCCATAAATGAGATTTGAAACACTATAAAGGGTAGGTATGTATAATGTAGTTCCAAGCACACAATTATATCAAATAATTCATAATTCTAAGAGTTTTTTCACACCTTAGAATTCTTAAGTTATATGTAACACTATTCCTATCAATGGACAAGCTAAGGTTAGTGGCTCTTCCACTAACATTATAGAGTAGATGAAGAAAGCTCGTGAAAATTTATCGATGTGGGATACAATAAAAATACATGGAAAATTATACTTTCTCTAATAATATATGTTCAAACTCAACATGGAAACCAAGTAGCCTAGTGGGAAAGATGCAGACTTGAAAAACACATTGAAGCATAGTGAGGGATAACCAAACAAGATTGAGAAAGTAGATAAACATCCTATATTTCATCTCCCTCTCATCACTAGAGATGATGTGGTTCATAAATATTCTATTGATAGTGGAACAAGTACATTATTAATACCAAAAACAAGTAGGTGATATCTTAAATTTGAAGTGTTAGCCTCATTTTAATGAGTGTTACAACTATATGGACTAGTTTCTAGGACAATTGGCATAATCAGAGGTTTGTAACTTGTTCTTCATGCTTGTCCCACTTTCAATATTCCTCAATATGTTGTGGTTTTTATGTGCCACCTCACTTTTCCCTTTACTTGTCAAGATATTTTATTACTAAGATTAGAGGATACTCGAGTTTAGATTGGTCCTATTTAGTATTTAAGACTAGGTATGTTTCTAAATTATCAATAAAATATAAACCTTTATATAATATTTATGTAAATCCACATGTGCCTTACATGTATCACACATGAATTTCAATTTTAGTGATGTAGAAGATCATCCTAGTGATCAATAACTTCTAACACCTCTTGATGACATAACTAACTTGTACCTTCATAAATGGGGATTTGAGTAGTATGGATTTTATCCATATGAGCATATTTAATAGTATGGCCTTGGTACATACATCCCTGATGAATAATGTGATGGGTCTATTGAGGTAAATTATGATGACAATCTTAGATAGGGCTCATAGGGTAATTACCTTTTGTACATGGATGATGATGTTCATATCCCAGATATAAAAAAGCATGATAGTCCTAGTGAGCATTAAATTCTACTTGTAAAATAGGAGAATATTTATGAGCATGAACCTCAAAAAATGTAAATGACATGTGGTAATAATTTAATACCATAGTGTAGAAGTTTGAAGAGGTATGTAAGACTACAACTCGTTAAAGATAATATAGACTTGATGATAAGATCAACTATGTACCTCCCGAGAAGAAAGAAGTGTGTGGTGTATCAACCAAGAAAAAAAAATTGGTGGACCATAAAGTGTTTGGTAAACCAAAAGACTTCATTTATGACTCCCAACAAAAAAAAATATCATTATTCAAAAACATTGGTAGTTGGGAAGGGTTTCATGACTCCCAATGATCAAATTGAGGAGTGCCAAGTGGACATGATAAACATAAACTAAGATACAAAGTCAAAAAATATTCTAAGAAATATAGATGGAGTGTTCATGAGATTTTCAAGTGACACACTTTCTGTTAGAAAAATCTCTAAAAATGGTATGTCATTTGACTATCTTCATAAATAAGCTTTTATTGATAAATATTCATCATTGATGGTTTTCTTTCATAGAGTAGCAATGATCCTAGAAGAATTTTATTTAACCTTGGTTGAAGAAATAAAGAATGTGTCCCTCACCTCAAGTGTTTTGATGTCTTTTATATATTAATATAGATGTGTGTTTTCCACAAGTGTTAGGTACATGTTTTGGTTTGAGTTGTTTGTGTATATAGGTGTGTGTTTTCCCTAAGTTCTTAGGAGCACATGTGTGTGTGTCTTATTGTATTATTTTGTGTGTTTTTAAACTTGTGTTTAGTGTGAGTTTAGAGTCTTTTTAGAGGCATATTAGTGTGAATTATATTATATGAGTGACTCCATTATCCAATGGCAGGTCAAGGAAACTAGCCCTTAGGATAGCAAGCATGATACCCCTAGAAATCATCAAAAGGTTGACCAAACTTTTACCCTATGTCAAATTGGGTCAACCCCCTACATATTAAAAATTTCTATAAGGTTTTTTAGGTTTTAAATGGTCACTATTATCCTAAATTAGGTCAAATCATAATTTTATGTTCATACAACATGTTTTAGCATTTGTCATACTTGTCCCTTTGTCTAAATGTCCTTTTAGGCCACCTTTTGGTCATTTGATGGAACTGTGTAGTTTTTCAAAAAGGGATAAATGTTTAAAGAATCAATATAATTTATGTATGTTAGATAAGAATTAGAGAAGGATTTGAAACTGAAATATTGTATGTCCAAAGTAAAAAAGAAGAATAACTTCTACAAAAAGTTGGTCTCAGATGTTTGTATAGATTGAGGTCACTCATTTGCAGGTGTAAATGCTTTAGGAGGATGAAATATTTCATATAGACACTTATATTGGAGAACCTCATGAGCTATTTTATAACTCATTCTCTTGCATTGTAACTAGTCTTGAGGACTTGACACTTGTCATTGAGACTCTCCAACATCACTCTTTCTCTCTTCTCATATGCTTTATATATTGAAGCCATTTTGGAATTATAAACTATCCATAATTGTTATGGTGAAGCCCTACTAGTTTTAAATATATATTTTTCTTTTGAATAATGTATTTATGTTAGTTTAGTCTCTAAATTTTTTCCCTAAGTATAACAAGTAGTCTATTTAGATGACAAAAGATGATTGTTTCGTGTTGCCTCCATCCTGCTCTTGTATGCATTGTGTAAGTAATATTTATACTAATGGGTTTCATGAAGTGTAAGTGTTTGTTATTTATATTTAAAATGCAAATAAGATTAATTATTTCTAAGACTAGACCTCCTATTCACTTACTTTTGGAAATGCATAGCAATATGCCTCTTTGTAGAAACACTTTTGCTAGAAGAACCTTGGGTTGAGATTAGTTTTAGTAATCTACCTTTATAGTGCATGTTCAAGTATGTTGGTTGAGATATCTTTGGTGTATCACCTTCTTCAGTATAAGTTAATCCCATGTTTCCTTCTTCCCTTTTCACCCGTAATAAGCGATTCGACTAGTGTAGTGTTTCAACATAAATAGACAGATCAAGGGATCTAGCCCATTATCAAGAGAGCTATCTCTTGTAATAATTTGCCTATATTTAGAGATAGTTTTGTGTTATCTCAAATTTGAAAAGGTTTAATTGACTTCTCTAGCATGCAAACTTGTCTTATAATAGTTATCAATATATATTTTGAATACATATATTAAATGTCCACCAAGGTATTTTTTTTTAAGAAATATATGCTCCAAATTAGATGTTGGAGGATTTATCGAAGGATGGAGAATAATTTTACTTAACCATTCATCTATTCAATTAGATTTTGGGTCAAGTGATGAAATAGCATTTTTGATAGTAGTAGTCTGAATTTTTTAAATTACTTGTTTGTTTTAGATAAACTTTTGTTTTATTAAGTCCATTGGTATTCTTAATTAGGAGTAGATGAAGTAGTTTTG
>JARHVA010009097.1:217500-340000 GCA_037957365.1 Torreya grandis | reverse complement strand
ATTTAGATGTAAAAATGTTATTGAAATATTTATTATTTGAGCATACATAATGGACATCATATATCATAGTGAGGTTATTTTACCATATATCTAGTTCGAAATACAAGGATTCTATGACCACATTATTATAATATAGGTTCTAATGTAGGGAAAATAAATTCTTCATTTGGGTGATAGATTCTTAATGTAAAACATGCACACTTCAAATTTTCATTGCATGTTCCTTTGACATGTATTTGGGTTATGATTTTTATGGTTAGGATGACATGAATGATCGAAACACATTTTATTTGGTGGTGGATTTATGTTTGGATTTGAAAATGTCACTAAAATATTTATCATTTGAGCATACATAATAGACATCATATCTAATAGTGACGTCTTTTCACTAGATATCTTATTGAAGTCTTCTTTTTTAGCCATGGTTTGCATATCACCCTAGAGTTGTGATACATATTCAGTAATCATTGATTCTAAATTAATCAACTCCATGATCTCCTTACTAGGTGTTTTTTCAAGAAATGCTTTCCCTTTCCCATGTCCTTGGGTTTTCGGTCCTACCATGCATTAACTCTAATTTTTAGGACCAAGAAAAATTGGACCATGTAATTGTACCATTATGATCGTGTTGTTGAGATGAATCCAATGATTGCTAATTAGCACACGCGTGTAGAAAATATGAATTTTTTTTTTGTTTAAAAAACCTCAAAAACTACTACATTGATGGAAAAATAAATTCTTCCTGGATCAGAAGTGATGTTTTTCATCCTTCAACTCAAAAAATAATAGTCACACTCTTAAAAAATTATGTTCTATATTTTTCACAAATTGAAGATCTGATACTACTTGTAATGAAATTACTTAGATAATTCACATCAACAGAATAATGGTAACATATCAATAACATTATATAATATAAATAAAAGAATAATAATTTTATCCACAAAAATATTTAACAAAAGAGAAAAATACTTATTAAATATGACTGAGCCACCTAGAGGGGTCAACCTCTATACAATGCAAGCAAAATAAAATTCGAATGATGATCCCAAAGTACCAACCACTACCTCACATATATTCTCTACTGTAGGCATGATTATTCCATAGGTCGACCCTACTACAATACAAGATCCTATATAAATATGACAAGATAAGGGCAACAATTACATGATCCATAAGTTTACCACACATATCATTAGGCACAGTATAAGTTAATTGTGTAGTACTAGTGAAGCTTTATGAGTGAGGACAATAGTTACTAATTTACATTTTCAAGAAAATCAACCTTCAATATCATATTGTGATAAAAAAAAATTACAATACAACTAATAAAGAATCATGTCTATCATGCAAAAACAAAACATTTGTAAATACATCATCACTACATTAGAGAATTTTTTTCTAGATAATGTAATTCAACTAATCAAAAAACATGAAAATCAAGTTGCATATATTTTCAATAAAACATTGAAGTAAAAAAGTAAAAATTATAATGTTTAGAAATAGATAAAGGGTGAAGGGAATTGTTTAAACAGATATTTAATCAGTTCTAATACCATAGTGGTAGGCAGGGCCCATATGTTTGATTTTTATTTTTTTATTTATCATGGAATGTCTTTAAAGTCTGTAGGTCGTAAAAAAATAGATTTATAAGAGAGGGTGTTAGAATATAAATTTATTAACTAGGGTCAACACACATCACCACCACCACCGACACACACATCACCACCACCACCGACGCAACATTGACTCTCTCGAAGCATCAACCATGTAGATGCTACTTCCTCAATCTTCCAACAAGTTCTTCAATTTGCTATTGTAGTGTATAAATATCGATAAAATGAAAGCATAAGGCATTCTCGTTTCCAGTCCAATTTGAATGTTTGTTTCATACATAGAGATGGACGTAAGAATCCTTCCTTTCTTGTTTTTAGCCTTGTTAATCTGTACTTCCATGTGCAGAGACGCTGCTTGTGCAGAGCGTGCCTCGTCTTATATTGTACATATGGATAAGTCTGCGATGCCTAGTCAATTCCCCACCCACATACAATGGTATACATCGCTGCTTTCCTCTGTCAAAAGTGTAAGAGATCAGGAGAAGATAAAGAGCGAGGATTTATATCTTTATATGTATGATACTGTAATGCACGGTTTCAGCGCCATGCTCACACAATCGCAGATGGAAATGTTGGAGGAGATGCCGGGTCACGTATCATCGTTCCCAGATTCATTAGGAACAATGGATACTACACATTCCATGGAATTCTTGGGACTCAGTCCCAGTAAGGGCATTTGGCCGAGGGCCAAATTCGGGCAAGATGTTATCGTGGGCGTCATGGACACCGGAATTTGGCCCGAAAGCCAGAGCTTCCGTGACGATGGTATGGAACCGGTCCCGGCCAGATGGAAGGGAGCTTGCGATAACGGCACAGCCTTCGACCCTTCGCTCTGCAACAAAAAGCTGATAGGAGCGCGATATTTCAACAAAGGTGTCGTGGCAAAGAATGGAAAGATTGACCCCGCGGACGATTACAATTCTACGCGAGATTTTGAAGGGCATGGAAGCCACACGTCCTCCACTGCAGGAGGTAACTACGTGAATCATGTCGATTTCTTCGGCTACGCTGCAGGTACGGCTCGTGGAGTGGCTCCTTCAGCGCGAATTGCGATGTACAAGGTTATATGGTCCACTGGGGTAATGGCTTCCGACGTGCTGGCTGGCATGGAGAGCGCAATAAACGACGGGGCTGATGTTTTGTCTCTCTCACTTGGCTTCGACTCGCCCCCGTATTTCCAGGACAGTATAGCCGTCGGAGCCTTTGCGGCTATAGAGAAAGGAGTCGTCGTCGTTTGTTCTGCCGGTAACAGCGGGCCGCAGAGAGGATTAATGCACAACGGTGCGCCGTGGATTTTCACTGTCGGCGCCAGCACGATAGACAGAGATTACGCCGCTACAATGAATTTGGGCGACGGCAGCGTCGCCACTGGTTCGTCGTTTTACATAGATACTAATCTGAAGGGAGCCTTCAATATTTCTCAGACTCCGCTAGTTTACGAAAGCGGAGACCCCGCGTGCTCAAGGAAGCTCGATCCTTCGAAAGTCAAGGGAAAGGTGGTATTGTGTATGAACACGAGCTCTTCGCTTATTGGCTCTTTTAAAAAGGCGGGAGCGCTGGCGCTGGTTTCCGTGGGGAATATCGAGAGCTCAAGGCTGTCTCCGAATTACCGCTTTCCTTGGGTTGTCTTGAAACGGAAAGAGGGAGCAGCTGTAGTGAAGTACGCTTCTTCAACGGCGAGAGCGGTTGTGGAAATACAGTTTGGCTTGACGATGCTAGGGGTGAAGCCCGCACCTGCAATGGCCGATTTTTCATCTCGAGGGCCGTATGACCCGAGCCCCAATATTCTGAAGCCCGATGTGACAGCCCCTGGTGTCAATATCCTCGCTGCGTGGCTTCCAAATGCCACAGAGAGAAACTATTACGCTATAGTCTCTGGCACGTCCATGTCATGTCCGCATGTGGCCGGGCTGAGCGTTTTGATGAAAGCCGTTCACAGCGAGTGGAGTCCCGCGGCAATCAGGTCTGCCATCATGACCACTTCTTACACGCTCGACAATTCCAACAACGCCATCATCGACCTTGGCTACGAAGGCCGCCCTGCGACGCCCTTGGATATGGGCGCAGGGCACGTGGATGCAGAGAAGGCGGTCGATCCTGGACTCGTCTACGATCTGAGCGCGGACGATTACGTCAACTTCCTGTGCACACTCAATTACACCACCCAGCAAATTCAAAGCATCTCAAGAACGAGTGTCTCATGTCCAAGCGGCCTCGACTTGGGTTCGGACGCTCTAAACTATCCCTCCTTCACGGCAGTTTTCAACAAAAACTCAGCGTTCCCTTCTTCCAAGACATTCAAAAGAATTCTTACAAATGTAGGAGATGATGTATCGTATTATAACGCAATTCTGGAGGTCCCCAAAGGACTTAAAGTGCAAGTCGTTCCTGACGTTCTGCAATTCGAAGAGAGGTTTCAGAAGTTGAATTTTAGTCTGACATTGGAGGTGGAGGAAAGTACAGGTGTTGGAGAGGACAATGTGAAATACGGGTATTTGAGTTGGATTGATAAAAATGCCCATGTGGTGAAAAGCCCTCTTCTCGCACTCTTTCAGTAAACACGTGTAGAAATCTTCAACCTTATTTAGAGGGTTTCAGACCTGAGAATAAAGTCTTTGTCTAATTCTAGTAGTAACTAGCTGTTTTCCAATCCTTGAAAGACCTCAAGGTGAATTTATTTTTGTAATTTACTTTATTTGATAAATTCAAACGCACAATTGAAAAAAAGCTTACGTTTTTTCTGTGTGGCAATATAGGAAGAGCAAAGCCGTGTATTTGTCCTACAAATTATAATCATCAGTGTAGTAATCATTCGCAGTGGTTAAGGTAATTGAGTGTAAAAAGCTTTTTCTTTTCAAAAAAGAGTATTCAAAATTTGTTCACGCGATTGAACTACCTACTAAAAACTACATGGATTTTAGCTTAGAAATTTGTTTAATACATTTGGACAATAAAATGCACACGAATTTTAGCTTTCAAATTTTGTTCGCCGACAATAATCGACGCGTAGCGATCATGTCATGTATGTATGTCACGTCATGTAACGTCAGTGTTAGCTAGAGTCTAAACATCTCATGTATGTATCTCTACGTTATGTATTTCGTAAAAATCAGTATGTGGTACTGATTTTAAGTCAACAAAATATAAATATCCATTGGATTGAATCGCCACCAATAGTCATATATTGATGTTTAAAGTTGTAATTGAAGAATTAATTATATATTCATACTTAAAGTTGTGATTTAAGAGGAGCACAAAAGTCTAAGGTTTATTATTTTTTAATAAATTTTAGAAGGCTTTTGATTTTTTTTCCAACTAACTTTTAATTTAGTGGCTATAAGATTTATGGATTTTAGATTACTAGGTTGTTTTTGATATGACACATTATAAAGAAGTCATTGGTTAGAGATAATAGGGTTGCCTACATTCAATTACTTTGTTTAGTTTCTACATAAATGAATTATATGAAATCATTACAAATTTATAGAAAACACGTGATTATTATATTATTTATAATTTTATTATTATTATTTTATTATATATTCATCACATTTTTGTAATTTTACTTATCATTTTAAGTTTATAAAAACATTTTAAAATTTTAAATTCATTTAAAATTAATTATATATTAAAAGTGAACTTGAATTAAAAAAAGTCAAAATATTTGACACAACTAAATAAAAAATATTGGAAACTAATCTCATTTACAAAGAAAGTTTGGTTGAAGTGGTTCCATCATATATACTTATATGAGTGTACTTTTAGGACCTCTATTCAATATGTCTCCTATTATATAATAGATACTATGCAAGAGGTAAATATCACTTAGGAAATTTGAGTGGTAATGTTTCCAACTTCAATTTTAATCAACTCTTGTATGTTTCATCTTTTTTCTTTTCTTATAAATTTATATTGAAAATTACTTTTCTCATACTTCTATTGACCTCTTATATTTTTATCTCTCTCTCTCTCTCTCTCTCTCTCTCTCTCTCTCTCTCTCTCTCTCTCTCTCTCTCTCTCTCACACACACACACACACACACCCAAAAGAAAAAAGAAAAAAACTGCCAATCCTCCCCTCAAAGTAAGAAGTCTTAGCATCTATCTTTATTCTGCTCCTAAAAGGCAAGGAACATCTCTCAATTAGTTGAGGGGTGGGGTTAAGTTATTCACACACACACATACAAAACTAAATAATAACTACTAGTCCTCCCCTCAAAGTAAGAAGTCTTAGCGTCTATCTCAATTTTGCTCCTAAGAGGCAAGGAACATCTCTCAATTAGTTGAGGGGTGAGGCTAAGTTATTCACACATAATAACCACTAAACATAAATATCTACATGTGTGAAAAGGGTTAGAAACATTTTGACATTCGACAAAAGCCCAAGACATGGACTTTGAAACCCTAGTTAAACTTGTTGCTTCTTCCCCTGACCTTTGGTCTACACTACCCTGGGTTGTATACATTACAACATGGTTGGATTTTACCTACCCTATAGCTTTTGAAATTGCGTCCCAACTTCAAATATTCCCTTTGTTGTGTCTTTTGTGTGGCCCTTTCTCTCAATATTCTACCTATACAACTACCAATGCCCTTGCCCCTCCCATCATCATCTTTATTCTCATCAATCACCTCGGCATCTATTATTTATGTCCCCATCACCATCATCGTAACAATATATATATATATAACAATGTTAGCGGTAAAATATTAGAATGTGATAAAATATATGTTTACATATTTTACAATATCAACCAATAATAATAATAATAATAATAATAATAATAATAATAATAATAATAATAATAATAATAATAATAATAAGAATAATAATAATAAAGATGTACATACACAAATACGTTCCATCATTCAACCCCACCCTAATAATAGATTGTTCAATATTTGTTACATGCTTAACATCTAATGCCTCTCCCCCAAACATTTGAAATATTCGAGTTTATTTATAATTTTTACTTCAGATAGTTTTAAATCCTTGAAAGACATCAAGGTGAATTCATTTTCATGATTTTCTTCATTCTTATTTGTGAAAATTTTAAATAAAGGCTATTTAGGGGCTAGTCTCTTCTTTTATTGTGTTGATTGTAATAATAATTATAATTTTAATAGTATTAATTTGTTTGAGCCTAAAAGAATGTAAGAAAGCTAAAATATATATGAAATTTACGGTAATATGGAGGCTAAGTTGTAAGTCAGTAGATTAAAAGTTGTATATTAGCAAGGGGAGTCCCTATTGCTGGTTGGCAATAGACATTAAAAATATTTGATCATGTACGTGTTTGAATGACTAATTTTGTAATTTTAATATTATAAATTTATATAGAAAAAAAAGAATCATCACTACTAATTGTTAGCTTTATATTCCAAATTATATTATCAAGTAAATTGTATGAATGTATTATGCAAAATTTTCAATTATAGATAAATTATACAAATTATTTTGTTAAAACTTTTATACTTTTACGAAGTGGAATGATAAGCAAATGTGCACATAATTTTATGTTCAGTATAATTTTGAATATTTTATATAAATATAAATTTCCAACAAATATTGCATTATGTTAAAATAAAAAGTTGTTATATTTCAATATTATACTAACTCTATATATATGAAATAGTTGATTTTTATAATTTACATTATATTTTATATTCCAATATTCATAATAACTGATATTTATATTCTAATTATAATTTAAGATTATTTTTTTAATTTTTTGTAAACAATTTTAAAATAAAAGTATTATATGATAGAATATTATGAAACAAGGACCATCTAAGAGTTATTCTTGCAACTAACCTAACAATATAATTAACATTTTCAAAATAATTTAAAATTTGCATGACAGGACACAGCCTTCACACTTTGTATCTTTCAACTTTGATGGGTTGGTTTGGTTGCCGTATATATTTTATAACTATTTTTATGTGGAATAAGTGGTTACAAGTGTGAAAAGTTTGGGAAGATAATTTAACATATATTAAAATATTTTCCACGTTGACGAGAAAAAGGCTTGAATACTCCACAATCTAAACCGAATCTTTTAATACAAAGACCAAAAGCATGTGCGTTCCCACAACTAAAATGGACACACATTTTGGCTGATATGTTGAAGTCCATTGCGAGGCTTCTCTTGATTTTTGTACGCCATCGAAGTTGAAATGATTTGTCTCAATCGATTACTTTTTTATTATCTTTAATCATCCGACTTTATAGCGTTCAACTTTTGTCCTCTTAGCTTTCACAAACCAATTACAACAGTTTTCTATATTTGATT
This sequence comes from Torreya grandis, assembly GCA_037957365.1. NCBI lineage: Eukaryota > Viridiplantae > Streptophyta > Pinopsida > Cupressales > Taxaceae > Torreya > Torreya grandis. Next base: position 332,092 of record JARHVA010009097.1, on the reverse strand, counting down.
ACTATTTTAAAAGTTTGTTTTATTGATTATTAAAAAAAAAATTCTTACCATGTTTTGATTAATTAAAAATAGTTTTTTTTTTTTCCTAAAAAATGTGCCACAGAGTTTTTTTTTTGTTTCGGTTATAATTTGAATAGAATTTAATTTTTAATAAAAAAATTAATGCACCATACATGGCTTTCACCCCCTGCACGTGTGTTTAAATTCAATAACCTTTCTTAAATTCACTGGACCTGCCCATATCATGTTAACAGTCTTAGTGTAACTTAAAAGAGGTTTTTTAATTGGGAAACAAGATAGAGTATGATAGAATATAAGATTTAAATATATTTTATTTCTTTGGAATTTTTTTTTTTTTGTTTTAAATGAGTAATGAAATTTTAACATAAAGGGATTTTTTAAATTAGTTGAAAATTTTATTTACAAGGTTTGATATATATATAATAGTTCTAAGTGAATGTAAATAGGGTTTTTATTGTGAAATGGGATAAATTATGATGGAATAGATGAATAATTGTTGAAATAGAAATATTTTTCATTTTTAATATAGACCAAACACATATTAATAAGTCTAACTCTAAATAACCATTAAATCAAAAATGTTTCACTCCAAAGATGTTTTGCACTAGATTAGTGAGATATTTTGTAGAAATTTATCATAAAATTAAATATTTGATTATAAGATATATTCCATACAATTCATATATCACATTAAGATACAATTGATGGGCATATGATTTTATTGTATATATTTCAACATTTCTTCAATGAGTTATGAAGTAGTAAATGATATGAGTTCATATCTTATTAGAAAAATAATGAAAGTTTAGTAAAACTAGGATTATGTAAAAAATACAATTTCTAATAGTATAATTGAATGATTCATTTCTAAGAATATTTTTATCATTGAAAACTTTGTTATTTTTGGAAAAATATTGTTGAGTTTTTTTAATAAATGTTTTGATCTCGATTAAAAATTAAAAACAATTTTGTTCATTGGTTACTCTTTGGAATTTCATTTTTTTTGGACAAGGAAGAAACAATTTTTAACAAGATACATGAAAATCAGCACATGCCATAAATGGAATAATGATTTTTTAAAAAATAACCTTCACTGCATAGTTGAATTGTTGTTATTTTTTTAAAAATGTATGTAATAGGATTCTAATAATTTTGAAATTTATATTCCTATTATGATGAATGTATATATTAAAATTTATTTTGTATTTAAAAATTAAAAATACACTAAATATATTAAAATTGGTTCTATTTCAAACTATGCAATTTGAAAACCAATAAAATAATGCATGTAATATACAAGTACTTGGTTATATTAAATAAGATAATAATAAAATAAAAAATTTAAGTAAAATAATTTATAATGACTTGATTTTTGTTGTTCAATTTTAAAACTTTATCTTTAAATATATTTATTTTACATTTCCTAAAAATCAAAAGAGATTCAAAATTACAATTAGAGTACATATATTTGAGATATGACATTTTTTTTGGTGGATTATAATTTAACTGTGTAAATCATAGGCAATTACATATTTTTAATGGTTTTATTTAATAGTGAAGAGACAATTATTTTTCCTGTACAAATACACATTTTATTGGTTAAATTAAAAGTCTTATTATTTTTGTTACCAATTATTTACACATGGTTAAAAATAGCATATAAGAAAAAAGTCCAGAATATGGATGCACTTACAATACGTACACAAAACATTATTCAAGCATGGGATCTACAAGTTTGACATTGTAAAGAGGAAACATATTAGAACTAGATAGTTTTATTTAGTGCTATAGATTTTACAATTATACAAGTATGTCCTTTAATATTTCATCTTAAAAAATTGACATAAAATGGCACGAATACATAATAAATTTTAATGGAAATCATATGTAGATGGTGAATTAACAAATTACAAATTTATATTTCATAGGGATAACTTGTGTGTGCTTTTTTGGAGAAGAAAAAACATTCAATACAAATAACATATAAATTTAACTCCGCTCTTAGGCTCTTTACTATGTAGTAAGGCTTACGATCTTAATATATATGCATATTACTTATAAATGGTAGTTGTTTTGCATTCACACTGTCGATACTAACTACTCTAATGACATCAATACCAATTTGAATGTCAATGGAAATGTTCATAACACTACTAACAACAATACTAATAATATTTATGCTTATGTTACATTAGTTTTATATGAGAAGTATATGATTTTAAAATAAAAGTAATAGATCACTGTTAACAAGTATGTATGTCAACGATAATAAGGAATGACTATTATTACTATTAATTATGAAAATAAAAATAAGTCGAACAAAGGACAAACATCTATTCAAAATCAAAATAAATAAATTTCCATTAAATCATTGCAAAAAATAATGAATTATGTTATGAATGTTATATTAATGAGGCATGACCTTTAAGTTATAGGTCGTCTATTTAAAGTAGTTGACATTGTATGTGCACTAGATAATGTAGTAAATGACATTACACACACACACACACACACACACACACACACACACACACACACACACACACTTCCTGTGTGTGTCTAATATTTGTGTGTGTGTGTGTGCACACGCACGTGCATGCGCATGTGTGTAGAGTGAGAGAGAGGGCTGCGAAAATCATGACCCTTTATAGATTTATGGTCCCTTAGAATGGTATCATACTTATATAGAGGAATGGTGACCATTTTTTTGCCATTTTGGCCATGTGGATATTATAATGTGGGTAATAGGTGGCCATGTGTGTGTGTGTGTGTGTATGTGTGTGTGTGTGAATCTTTTCTCAGGTGACAACGAAGTAAAAAATAAATATTTTTAATGAACTCAAAAATTATCAAGACAATAAAAATTAACAATAGGCCAAGATAATCAAACAATACTTAGAATTAATTCATATCAAATAAATTTTTTGAGATAGTTATTTTGGCACGTGAAAGAGCTCAAATGAAGATATGGGTCAAAAGTTATGGCCTACGAAAGGTTGGCCTATTTTTTTCAGCACCATTCTCCTCTGGTTGAAATCAACTCAGCTCTTATGAGTTGCCCTAATTATACTACTACCATTTTTATTTACAAATATTCATCATATCCTATTTTGTAATCCAAGTATTGTCTTCTTACTGCAATCTTTCCCACTACACCAATTAAATTTTAAAATTTCTTTACCTTGTGCTCATTATCTTCATATCCAAAATTTGCACTATTTTTTCCTTCTTCTTTGGAACCCAATGCTCCCAATTTAATTCAAATTTGTCATCTTTACCATCTTATCAATGGAATTAATATAAATCTAAAACATTAAATACTGGAGATATATCAAAATTATGTGGTAAACACACCTCATAAGCATTGTCATTGATTTTCTTCACAATTTTTCATTGTCCAATTTTATTGTACTTCAAGTTATTGTATGTGCCCTTTGAAAATATTTATTTCCTCAATTAAACCATTAAAAAATCTCTTTCTTCAAATAACTTTGATCTTCTTCTGACAGCTTATATTGTTTCATATTTCTCATTACTTTCCTACAAATTTATTCTTGCCCCTTCTTGCAACTACTACATATGCTCTGCAAATGCTTATGTATCATCACTAATTCAATTTGTAATTGGTAACTGTACCAAATCTAAAATACCCATTGTATTTTTCCCATAAATTATTTGAATTGTTGACTTTCTTATTGATCTACTTTTTTAAATATTATATGAAAACTCATGTTGTGTCAATGCCAAGTCTTATTGCTTGGGATTATCTTCCACTATGTATCTAAACAATTTTTCCAAGCTCTTATTCACAATTTATATTTGTCCATTTTTTGTGGGTGATATACACTACTAAATTGTAGCTTGGTATCCATATTATTTCACAAAGTCCTCCAAAAATAACTTAGAAATTTTGGGTCCCTATCTAAAGTAATAGTTTTTAGGACACCATGTAATCTCACAATATCCTTAAAAAATAATTTTGCAACTCTAGTGGCATCATTGGTTTTCTTACATGCAATGAAATTAACCATTCAATACAATATGTCTACAACCAAAAAAATTCAATTATTACCTCTTTGTGTGTTTGGTAATCCCAACACAAAATCTATACTAAAATCTTCTATGGTCCTTTTAAGACCAATAGTAGCATGTATACTCTAATATTTTATGAATGTAATTTATCCACCTAATTTATTCTATACCTTGAAACATACCTTCTGACATCTCTCTTCATCTTTGGCCAAAAATACTTTTCCTCCACCAAAGCTATTGTCTTCATCTTACCAAAATGTCTAGCAAAACCACTACTATGTAATTCTATTATTATATTGTCTCGTAAAGACCCAAATGGAATACATAATTATTTCTCTTTGAATATAAAAACTTTATGTATAAGATACTTATCATGAATAATATTTATCCCACCTATTAATGTATTCCTAAATTGTTCAACTATCTCGTCAAAATATGGATTAGTATCATATAATTAATTGATAACTTCAAATCAAGCTACCTCACTTACCATAATATTTAATAATTATACTCTCCTACTCAATGCATTAGCTACCTAATTCTATTTTCCTAATTTATGCTTCAACACAAAAGTATACCCCTACAACAAAGAAACCCACTTGGCATGCCTACTATTCACATTTTTTTGTGCATTCACATACTTCAAGGCCTCATGATATGTAAATAGGATAATGTCCTTAGACACTAGGTAATGCCTCCAATCTCTTAATTCTTGTATAATTGCATAAAGTTCAACATCATAGATTGAATACATTGTTTTTACCTCATTCAATATTTCACTGAAATATATTAGTCTTTCTTTATTTACTCAACACAACACCAATTCCCACAAATGAAACATCATAATCAACCTAAAATACTTTGTTAAAATTTGGTAATTATAAAATTGGTCTTTCTATAATCTTTTTCTTCAAAAATTCAAATATTTGTATGGCTGCTCTAGTCCACTTAAAGTCCTTCCCTCTCATGTAATATATTATTGGTGCCACAATAGTAAATATTTTAATAAAAAAATTTTAAAAAAATTGTTAAACCATAGAAACTTCTTACCTTTGTAATGATTTTTGGAAAAGAGAAATCAACAATTGCCTTTATCTTTTCCTAATCCATTCTCAAAACATCTACTAAAATTTCAAATCCTAAAAATACCAAACTATTCTACATAGACTTTTTATTCTTTAAAATTGCATACAACCTCTCCTTTCTTAACAAGTCCAGTACCACTCTTAAATGGTTTAATTGTTTTTCTTTAGTCTTAATGAATATAAAAATATCATAAATAAAAAAACCATAAATGTACCAATATATTCTTATAGCATTGTATTTATCACCATCATAAATGTGTTAGGTGCATTACCTAATTTGAACGACATCCTCATCTACTCATATAAGCCATCCCTAATCTTGAATGTAGTTTTTCACTCATCTCATTCATGAATTTGAATATGATAATAACCACTCCTTATATCAATCTTTGTAAAATATTTTATTCTTACAAGAACAGAAATCGTATCATCTAAACAAGGTATATAAAATCTATACTTGATTATAATTTTATTAATTTTTTAACTATCCAAGAATATTCTCCATCCACTATCTTTATTGGGAGTTAGCAATGTTGATGTTGTACATGGACTCATACTCTCCCTTATCACCTTCTTTCTTAGAAATTTAGTGACCATTTATTTAATTATGTATGTTCTATTGGACTCATCTTATAAGATGATTGATTGGGTAGAGCTAATCTTAGAATCAAATCAATGTGATTTTGAATATCCCTCTTTGGTGGTAAACCATATGGTAACTCATTAGACATAACATTTTCATATTCCTTCAACACTCTTGCTAGTTTTGTTGGTATTGGCGCCGATTATGTGTCTTCAATATTTTCTACTAATGGATAAGAACAACTTGTTACCATCATATCTTGGATAAATTATTTATTTGAGAGCATGCTTTGTATCTTCTCTTCCTCTTTAAGCAGTAACAAAACTAACTTTGTACCACCTTTCCAAAAAGTCTATGTGTTCTTTGTTCCATCATGAATTACTTTCTTGTCAAATTACCATGATCTCCCCAATAATAAATGACATGCATATCCATTGCAATAACGTCAGACCATATTTCATCATTATAACTTTTTCATATAGAAAACATGATTAAACACCTTTTATCTATAGTAACTTCATTCCCTTTCTTAAACCATGAAATCCATTAAGGGTTAGCATGCTTTTCACAATGCAAATTTAGTTTATCTATCATTTCTTTAGAAACCATATTTTCACAACAACCACCATCTATAATTACTTTGCATACCTTTCCACCTGAAGTACATCTTATTCAAAAAGTATTTGATCATAGCCATGCATCACTACCTTCTTTATTTTTCACTTGTTCTTTTCTTGGAGCAATCATGGTTGTTCTCATCATGAGATTCTCTCCAACATCTACAGGTGCAACTTCAATATTTTTCTCCTCTATCTTAGCCCCAACAGATTCACTCTTGGGAGATCTTTTGGTCTCCTTTCTTGATCTTGATAATGTGGACACTCAATGCTCAGTGCCCTTCTTCTACACATCTATAATAAACACAAGATTGGTGCTGATTTAGAAACCATCTCCTAGAAACATTGTAACCTCATCCTATCTGAAACTCTCTTCCTCTTTATTGGTATTGAAACACTTTCCTATTGTCATCTTGCCTTTGTGCACCACGTGATGTTTTACCTCTATTTCTGTTAGACCCACCTATAGTGGTATTAAACCTACCTCATCCCCTATTTGGAGGAGATCCATCTCTTTTTGGACCAAGAGATATCCTTCTAAAATTCTATCTATTTTGTTTTTCTTCTCTATTCAAAGCTAATTGATAAGCATCGTACATGTAAAGTATTATATGCATGCTTAATTTATCTTGAATAAAAATTTATAATCCATTTACATACTTTGTATCCATCTTCATTTTTGTTTCATCATGCCCCACTCATATATAAAGCTTATGAAACTCATTTGTATACTCATGTATACTATGATCTTTTTTCCTCAAATTTTGATATCTTTTGTATAGGGTTTGTACATAATCTATAGGAAGAAATTTCTCCCTCAACTTCTTCTCCATTTTTTTTCATGAATTAATATTTTCTTTACATTTCCTCTATCTCTCTTTAGGCAAGTGATCCCACCAAATCATTTCATGACCTTTCAATTTTTTGTATGCAAACTTTACCTTCTTGTTTTCTCTCATAGTGTTTCACTTGAAGAACTTCTCTATGGTAATTATCCAATATATTAACTCTTCTAATTTTAAACTACCTCCATAATTTGGAACATCAAATTTTATTAATTTATTTCTTCCATCTAAATCTTGAACCACCCTCTCTTCCATCAATAGTGACTGCTCTTGTTATTCTTCTTCTTGTTAAACTTCTTTATTATGATCTATGTCCTCCTCATCAACACCTTGTCTTATCTACTGATTGGTGATAACCTCGGTTAATTGTTCTTATTGACTCTACATCTCTTGTATAGTCTAGTTCATCTATGCAATACCTTCTCATCTTCTCACCATGTTTTACTCTACCAAGATTTGAACTTGCTTCGATACCAGATAATGAACATATAAACTATTAAGACAATAAAAAATACCACTAGACAAAGATATTGAAATATTATTTAAAATTAATTTTTATTAAAATAACATTTTGAGACAGTCATTTTAGTATGTTAAAAATCCTAAACGGAGATACGGGTCAAAAGTTATGACTTCTAGAAAGTTGACCTATTTTTTTCTACATCACTTTTAATGTTATTTCATTTTCTTGAATTTATTGAAAATACAGTTTAATAAGGAAGATATTTTATGATTTTATAGGTGTTAAAATAGTTAAATTTATTTAGTAAATTAATTATATCCTTATCTTCTAACAAATAAAAAATATAAGGAATAATCTTTATAATTTTATCCTTTTTTAAACAATAATATATAATATAAAGTTATTGGTAAAATATTAGAATGTAATTCCAAAAATATAAACCTTTTACATTGTAAATCAACATAAAAAATGATTTTAATAATATTCTATTGCACATATAGTAATAAAATAATGAAAAAAATTATGTACTCAATAAATATGTTCCATCATTGAACCCTACTATAATATTATATTATTCAATAATTGTTACGTGCTTAACATTTGGTGCCTCTTCCCTAAATGTTATAAATGCGAAAGATTATTTATAAGTTTTACTTAAAGATGTTTTCAAATCCTTGAAAGACATCAAGGTGAGTTTATTTACGTAATTTACTTTATTTTTAATTGTGTAAAGTTCAAAAAAGAGCTATTTAGTTGCTAGTCTTTATCTCTATCTTGTTAATTGAATTGAAATTTATAATTTCAATTGTGTTATTATTTTTGAGCCTAGTAGAATGTGTGAAAGCTAAAATATACAAGGAAGCTAAGGGAATTTGGCGGTTAAGTTACATGTTAGCAAAGTAGGAGTACGTTTCATTAGTGGATATTAGAAATATTTAAAAATGTATATGTTTAAATAATTAGTTTTATAATTGTAATATTATAAATTAATATTGGAAAAAATAACTGTCATTATTAAATGTTAGTTTTGTATGTTAAATTATATTATTAATTAAATTGTACGTATGCATTATGCAAAATATTTAAACATATAGAAAATATGTAAATTATTTTGTTAAAGCTCCCAGGTTATTTGGAAATACAATGATAATAAAATGTACAAACAAAAATTATTTTAAATATAATTATGAATATTTTATATAAATATAAATTTTCAAGATGTATTACATTATATTAAAATAAATTATTTAAAATAGAATTGAATATTTATCTACTAATAACAATAACAATAACAATAATAATTTTGTTTACATTTAAATTTTAATATTATACAAAAAGTATATGTATTTGAAATTATTATTTTCTATAGTTTATTTTACATTTAAAATATTTTATATTTGAATATAAAACAATCAAAATTATAATGAATAATACATACTTTAAATTATATTTTTACATTAAAATTTATTTATTAACAATATTAAAATAAAATTGTGATATCATATAATGTTATACAGTAAGGACCGTCAGGTTACAAGTGTGAAAAGTATGAGAAGATATTTTGACATATAATAAAATATTTTCCACATTGACAAGAAAACAAGGAGGGTTGAATAGGCTGCTGTCTCTAATATGTATTATGCATACTCCACAAACTAGAACGAATTTTTAATGCCGTTCCGCTGGAATCTGAATACATAGACAAAAAACATATGCATTCCGACAACTAAAATGGAGACGCATTATGGATTTTTTTAAAAAGCTTTCTTAAACATCTTCTCTTGAATGGCGCCGCGAAGCTTGTCTTGAATGGTGCGGCGAACGTTGTTTTGTTTTATATGGGTCAAAGTTTACTGATAAAGATTTGTTTCAGTAACTCACACGGCAACTACTTTGAAGGTAAGCCGTCAAAACATGTTAAGCCATCAAAATATTAATCTCCATTAATACGTTGGAGACCCTAGTTTTGTGCGAAGGTTCCCTTGCATTATGCGAGTCAAATTTCATTTATCGACGTCAATGTCATCCAAGTTGATATGATTGATATAAACTTAAACTTAGTGGTCACTGATAAAGATTTGTTTGAGCGTCTTATACGGCAAGCGTTCTGAAGATTTGTTATATTATGGCGCATTCAGTGTTTCCATCACATCGTGGCCTCGCAATACTTCAATTTGAAGTTAATGGGTTTTTGGAGGAGGTTGACCAATCGATTAGCTTTGAGACCCTAGTTTTGTGCGAGGCTTCCCTTGTATTATGCGAGTCAAATTTCATTTATCGACGTCAATGTCATCCAAGTTGATATGATTGATATAAACTTAAACTTAGTGGTCACTGATAAAGATTTGTTGGAGCGTCTCATACGGCAACAGCTTTGAACATTTGTTTTATTATGGCACATTCAGAGTTTCCATCACATCATGGCTTCACAATTTATGGTTAAAATTTTAGAGGACGTTGACCAATCGATTAGCTTTTTAGTATGCTATTTTATAGTTTTTTAACTTCCTGTTTTTTTAAATTTTAGCTGGTTTCATGTATTTATGTTCTTCGGCACCATAGGCCATTTTTGGCTTCGCAAGCAAGTTAATATTTAATTTAAATTAAATTAAATTTCTCAATTCAATTATAATTTGATATCTTTATAATTTTTGTTAATGATTAAAATAATTTTTTAATTATGTTGTAAATTTTAAACCATTAAAAAAATAAATATTTCTTCATTGTTGAAAAACATGTTCTCTGTTTTAAAAAAAAAAAATATAATTTAAAAAGAAGGTGATATTTAGAAGCCATCTTTTGCCACTTGAATTTGTGTTTAGATTCAATACTTTTATTTGCTTCGAATTTAATGTCTCCATAATTTTAATGTAATTCAAAAAATTTAATAAATTTTAATATAAATAATATTATTGACATCGTATTGTATTTCTCCGTTGTTATACTTTTTCAATATTGAATGGGTGTAACTTGAATTTTTTTTAAAGTATTGAATGGTTGTTTTGGTATGTGTCTATATATATATTAATTGAAATGTGTAGAAAACCCATGTATTTCACCCAAAATAGACAGACCGATTAGTGTGTGAGAAAAACCATGTGTTCGAAGCAAGGAAACAAATAAATTGTGCAATGCATATATATATTTTTGGTTTAGAAAAAAATAAAAAGTTCCATTTTGGTCTTTTTATCTATCACAATTCAACCTTAACTTATTGAATGTATAATTTTTTTTACATTATTTTAGAAAAATTTCTTTTTATTTGATTAAAAATAATTTTTTAGTCACATGGGATTATTTTGACCAGTGAAAAGACAAGTATTTAATTGTGATTGTGTTATACGGAATTTTTTTGTTTACATTATAATTAGAATAAAAGTTAATATTTTAAAAATATATATTGGTAGGATATTAACACTTTTTTTACTACATCGATATGTGTTTGCATTCAATACTCTTATATGATTGCATTTTTTGACCCATTCAATATCATATGAGTGGTTTTAATGGTGCTCCAAAAATCAATTGCACTTTAACATAGGCAATGTTGGCATTGTATTATTTTTCTCCAGTATGGTCTTCTTTCAATGCTGAAAGGGTCAATATGCTTATTTTATGTACTTATAATTGTTTATGTATATGTTGAATAAATCCTTGTGTTTTAATAAGAAAAACACACACTCAAAGATTCAAGTCTACACAATATGCATGAAGATGTTTGTTTGTTGTTATTATTGTTGTATTGGTTTTTTTTTTTTTTTTTTTTTTTTTTTTTTAAACAAAGATTTTATTAGTAATGATAAAGAGGATTTTTTTAAAGGGAGTCTGCCCACATATAAACCATAATCTAAGCCTTAAAATATTTACAAGTAATGCTCAACAAAATAAAATCAATCAAACAACTGAAACACAGCCAACACACAACAACAACAAAGCAAAACAAAATGCTAAAGGTTCCCAAGAACCTCCATGATGATTTTCATTTTGTGATTTGAGAGTCATATGCAAAGTTTTTTTATATATTATGTCCCTTATCTTCTTCTTTTCTTTTTTCTTTCTTTTTTCTTTTTTCTTTTTTTTTTTTTTTAAATTTTATAATACTGATAATCATCCAATCATCACCTCCATCTTCTTCAGGGTAGATAGGAATGGTTTTTTTTTTAAAAAATAGTCGATTAGATATTTTTAATGAAACCCAAGATTTGTCATCCTCAATAGTCTCTAGTAAAGAAACATTCCCTTATGATATAATTTTAACCTTTAATTAGGTGGTACATGGATCACATTCCTTCTCCTTTGATGGAGAATCCACATGGGGTTCGTTAGTTTTTTCTATGTTGCATAAATGATTTCTACTAGTGTTTCTATAACTTCACTCTCATCATCTGAGTTATGATTTTAATTAGATCTATTAACACTATCTATTGTCTCTTTTGGGGGAGGTTCCTTCCACCATGAAACCCTAAAAATACACTTAACCAAAGCATGACCTTTAGCTTTATGACCTATTTGAAAGCATTTATGGAAACAAAAGGCAACCCCTCATAATCAAGTGGTTATTTTCACTTGTGTTCCTAAACCCTCAAATCAGTATGAGTTGGGAGATTTTATGATATGTTAATATTGACTAAAATATGGGATAAATTAGAATGCTAAATTTGTTGTAAAGATGGATCTATGGATTAAAAGCCTCACAAAGTGTTTTCAATGGAATTAAATTAGAAATTAATCTAGAACTGGAAGGTAAGATGAGGTAGTCTAACCCTTGTCAATTTGATATTAAAGGATTTTGTGATTGGGTCAAGTGAAGGAAACCAAGGCTTGATTTGAAGAAAACTTTGACCCCAATACCAGTCTTTGTCATGAGATATATCTCTAATATCCTTAACAAGGTTAAAATAAACTAAAAAAACCTTATAATAATGAAAATGTACCAGGTTATCTTCCCTAATAGATTTGCATTATTTTTCAATCCATACCTAAAGCATAGCCAATGAAGGCTGAAAACCAATAAAATTACACATGATCCCTTAGCTTAACAATACCTTCTTTGATTTGAGGATGTTATTGAAGTCTTTTGCTTCAAAAGAGATTGTGTGGTTGGATAGAGTAGGGTTGATTATCCTCCTAGATTATTTTTTAACAACATAAACAAAAGAAAAGTTGATTTTCTTAGAAGATTTAAAACCAGCGGGAGTCTGTGTGGATGACTTAGGATCCTATTTTATAGTAGCTATGTCATCCTTATTTATCTTTTGGATTGAAGTGATAGACCTGTTCAGTTGAGGTGAATTGATCAGGACATTTTTCATCATATCCCCTACAACCTCTTTTAAACCTACAATTGAGATCTCTCTATGATGTAGATATGTCATCCAATAATCTCTCATCTCTACACTCCAAATCTATATTGTCCTTACACTAGTGGCATCCTTTGTATTGTGCCTAATATAATTTTTATCATTACTATAGAAAATTGACCATCATTACCATTTATAACCTATGCCCTCCTTTCACCCATGTGCTAACAACTAGCTTGCTGTGTTTTCTGAAATCCCTACCACTTTTTGTAACATCTCTCAATCACACCACTATTTTTGTTAATGAAGGTTATGAGTTATAAGTATTCACTATTTATGTTATGCATGAAGAATGCATGTGAATGAAAAAACATGTTAGTTTGTGTTTGAGCTAGGGACATAATGAAATTATGCTATGCATGATTTTTTTGTTTAAAATAAAAAATGGGTTTTGGTAGTATATATTTTAATTGAAGTGTGAGATAAATGAGATATATTCAATTCAATATATACATTTTTCACCACTCAATAAGTGTTTCATTTTGAAAATATACATGAATTTGTGTATGGAGAATACTCTCAAGGAATATTTTATTTTTTCACAAATTTTAGTTTTTTTACAACCCCAACAAGTGCATTGCAAAAGGATTGAGCCATAAAATTTTGGTATGAAATTAATATAATTACTTTATAAATATATGGGTTTGTATTAAGAAAATTAATGTCATTTCAAGAGGAAGTAATGCTACTAGATGTATTTCATAATTTTATATTTAAAACCTGACCAGTTATACATATTATTTTATATAATAATGGTTCAAAGTGGGAAAAAATTATATTTTATCACATAACAAGATATAATATAGTGGAATAGATGACTTTATGTTGAAATCCAAATATTTATTATTTTTTAATAAATTAACCATTTATTAGTATGTCCAACCATTTAGATAGTCATTGGATACAACATATGTCACCACAACGACTACTTTCACCTTGATTTACAAGCTCCTTTGTAGAAATTCTCATTCCTCATAATTTTGTGCTTACATTATATATTCCATACAAATCATATAGCATATCAAGATATAATTGATGGATGTATGATTTTATTTCATCTATATGAACATTATTTAAATGGGTTATGAAGTAGTGTACATTTCCATTTTGTACCATATAAGACATGTAACAAAAATGTATTAAAATTGGATTATGTCAAAAAGAAAAATTCCAATAGTAAATTGAAAAATTTAATTTTAGTAATAATTTCATCATTTAAATCCTCATTAGCGTTGGTTAAATCATTGTTGGCTTTTGGATTATATGTTTAAATATTGATTAAAATTTGCATTATTTTTTGCCTTATCTATATTTTCATTTCTATGACAATGTATAAATTCACAAAGGATTGGAGGTCATAAATGGCTTAAGATGTTTTTAAAGAAGTCTAGATTGTATAGCTACATAGTGGTTATTTATTAAGTGTGCTCAATCAAATTCTAATAATTTTGAAATAAGTTTTCCTATTATGATGAATATAATAATATTTTCTTTTAATATTTACAAAGGAAAAATATAACTCCAAACATTAAAATTGGTTCTATTAAAAATTAGATAATTTTAATAATCCATACAAAAACACATTCAACATACTAGTAGATAACAATCTAAAATATAATAATAATAGAGTATGAGTTATCAATAAGAGAAGTTGTACTCAAGTAATAATTATCTTTTAATTTTATATATATTATATTTAATTTTTTTATTTTTATTTTCTTGAAAATATAAAAAAAAAAAATCCAAATTTATAAATAAAATAAATATTTTTTAGATAAGACAAATTATTTTGGATAGATAAAAAATAGGTTGCAATTAAATTTAATTATTGTTATTTAATTTGATAAGTTTTATATTTCAATATTTTTTCTATTTGAGTTGATTAAGCATACATAGAGGTGAGTAAAGGTGATTGTGATCTTTTGAGTATATCTTAGTAGTTATAAGGAGTAGGCCTATGTATTTGAAAGTGGTCCTATGTTCTTATTTTGTTTGATGGTGTGCTAAATGGGTAAATAGGTCTCCATGGGACGTACAAGAACTAAAAGGGCCTTATTAAAAGGTGTAGTTGCTTAAGTGTGACTCATATGAGATGCCTTAAGGGTGAAGGCATATGTTATGGTGGACAAGGACTATTAATGGAATTGATAATTAATGACTTTTATATTTATCATAAAACCAAATGTGTTGAGTTCTGTATTTGAAAAGTGAGAGACTTGTATGTGAGAGAGTTGGAGAGTGAAGGAAAGTAGAGGAGAGTGGGAGTGCCTAGCTATTGGATTGATGAGAAAAGAATATTAAGGACTATGTGCATGATCTATAGATCATGTTGTTGATGATAGTATAGTTTTTTTATAGTTTAAATTTTTATGAAGAAATCTTAGTGTGCATATGAAGATTGTTTGAGTGAAGAAGGTGAGAGGCTTGTTCGAGAAAGAAAGAGAGTTTGTGTAGGGGTCAGATAATCAAGAGATCCATATTTAGGTGTTGAAGACATAAGTTCTAATGTGGTAGTGTTATTCTCAAGGAGTGTCTAAAGGAGTTGATCTTCCTTATGGAAAGTTGCTCCTTGTGAAATAGGGTTTCACTAAAGACCTTTGATCAAAAGGACTTAATCAAAGTTTTAGGTAAGAAGGACCTAACCAAAGGTTCCTGATCAGAAGGACTTGATCAGTCTCTTATTTGTGATCATCTTATAGGAGAGCAATCCATGTGTTTCCAAGCTTGAGAGTGGGTTTTATTTCACAAGAGGGTTTCCAATGTAGATCTTGTGTTGTGTATGTGATCTTGCATTATGTTTATTGTTCACTACTATGAATGATCTATATACTTCATAAATGATTATATTTAATGCTTAAATATTTATAAGGGTTTGGAAATTGAATTGGATTTTCTACCACTACTTATTCACACCACCTCTCATGAGATTGTACCTCTAACATGTGTGTGTGTGTGTGTGTGTGTAAAAGAATTCAAATGTTATTTATGTATAATAAGAGAAGTTGTAGTCACCTTATTGTTGTTGTTGTTGTTGTTGTTGTTGTTGTTATTATTATTATTATTTATGGATAAAATAATAATGAAAAATAGGAATAATATTACAACTATACAATTAGGATAAACACTATAGATTTTACATCTAAACAATTTAATCCATTAATATTCAAGCTAAAAAATATTGATATAAAAGAAAACAAGGGCACCAAAAAATGTAAGTGTAGTTACATGTGGATGCTCACTTAACACATTAAAATTTTATATTTTAAGAGACTAATTTGTGCAGTGTTTATTTTGGATAAGAGGCAACATCAAACATAAATACCGTGTAAGTTAAAATCCACTATCAAGGTCTCTACTTTTCAACATTACTTTTGAGGATAATATTTATTATTATTGCCTAGAAAGGTTTTTTTTTTTTGGTTTTTTTTTGGTTTCCATTTGAAATGACCACAAATACTTGTATAATGACATCAATGCCAATGCTAAAAACATTGAAAAAAGTATAAGTACTTATATTATAATTTTTTTTACATTAGGAGAGTATGGTTGTTTGGATAGGAAGATTAGAGGAGTAGAGATTAGTGTACATCCCATGAAAGGAGTATGTGTATGATTTGTTATATTGTGTTCTAATCAGTGGGAGAGTGTGTATGTGTTATGTTTAATGTATGTATTTCCTTAATAAAGATAAACATGTTATGCTTTTTATTTTTAGCCTCATTTAATGTGTATGGTTGAAGGATATAAGGACAACTTTGGCATGAATAACATACATATGATACAATATATATAAGTTAAAAAAATTCAAATCATATCCTTAAAAGTAAATGAGGAAGATAGAAAAAAATTGTGACTATAGATAACATGTAGAAGATGATTAGAATTTTTCTTATACACTTTTTTTTTAATGATTCCAAATACCATAATCATGATGAAAAATATGGAAATAGATGTAGAATTAGAAACTATCTTAGACACTCACAAATCTTAATGGAATCCTCTATTTTATTGGGGATAATACCAAACATTCTTAGGTTAAATATATTTTGCAACTAAAACATTATTTTTGTGTTCCTAATAAAATGAACCTATGCTAGTATTATTGTTAGGTTTCTTTATTTTATGTTATAAAAAAAAATTTATGAATGGACATGGATGATAATATGAATTTAAACTATTGATGAATATTAATAATTAATCAAGAGATAGAATATCAGTGTAAACACCAAATTTTATGTTTTAGGTAGGTTTAGTTTATGAAATGTATTTTTATAGGGTACTTGTGTTACCCATAATAGTACAATGGTTAGGGTTTTAAAAATATATTTTAGAGAATAAATGTATGATTTGACATGAATTTAATATAATGTTAAACTATATTATTTAACGTGATAAGAAATAGAATGTCAGTGTAGAGACCTATATTTAGTTTAGGAGTATTTTTAGGTTTTCAAGTGTATTTTTATAGAGTACTTACAATATGTTTCCTATATATTTATTCATATTAGAATTTTATTAGTGTACTTACTACTATGTTTTTTCCCTAGTCATCAATATTTCTCATTTCCACTTTCTGTTTACTCTTTTTATTAAATCCATTCCTATTTTTTTGTTCTTTTGAGCCTCTCTTATAAAACCATACACTATAGGGTTATGGATCACCAACACCATAATTGTTTACTATTATATTTATTAAAGGTTGTGTGTCATATCTTGTGCAAATCTAATCCTAATTTTAATGTAAAAATTCAATAAATACGCATATGCATTAATGAATAGAGTAGATGCAACATATGAATTACATCATAAGGTGTAACACACAAAATGAAAATAAGAACGAAGAGTGTATTAAAAAGTATATTAGAGTATAATTTAATAATTTATAGAACAATTTGAATCAATATTGAAGGTATTTATTAAATTGTGCCACTTATTCATTCCATCATTAAAATTCATATAGGACTAAGGATTTCATTCACAAATTTATTATTCAAGTGCATTGAGGTTTTATCTTGAATTTTTTTATAATAGAGGCCTAATAATAATAGAGGAGTAACATAATAAATTCATTAAATTCCTTTCTATTAAATTAATTTTTTATTATTTGATATGGTTGTGGAGAAGGATATCACTTTCCAAAATATATATAAAGAATTTAGGACACCTGAGTGAGGTTTTTGAATCACTTCAACATGAATATAAGATAATTAAATAAGAATTGATAGACTTAAATTTTTACATAACTATACCCATGCTTAGAACATTCAAAGAAGCATATTCACCTTTGTATCACTTCACAAATTTTATCTTCTCGTCTAAATGTGATAAGCTTTTCTTTGTGTTTACCTTTGTACCTATTTTTTTGGTATTAGTTATTAATATTGTTTCATATTATATGATAAATTACTACTATTATATAACCCTATATTTACAATTAATTATTAATCCTAAATATTTATTATCCGAGTAAGGTCTCACTTATGTGTTTACTACAAAAATTTTCTTAGCTAATTGTATTTTTTATTGGTAAATGTAGTGTATTTGGATGTAATTAGCATGCATGTGTGTGTGTGTGTGTGTGTGTGTGTGTGAGAGAGAGAGAGAGAGAGAGAGAGAGATAGAGAGAGAGAGAGAGAGAGAGAGAGAGAGAGAGAGAGAGAGAGAGAGAGGAGAGAGAGAGAGAGAGAGAGAGAGAGAGAGAGAGAGAGAGAGAGAGAGAGAGAGAGAGAGAGAGAGAGAGAGAGAGAGAGAGAGAGAGAGACATTTGTATGGCTAATTTCAAAATGACGACACTTGTCATTATTGGTGAGAGACATTGTGGATCAATTCTCAGAAGGTCTATCAAACTTGGATCATATGGGCTAGAAAGAATGCAATCCAAAGGAATATCAAACTAAGGCTCTTTATTATACATTTATAAAAGAAAGGATAACTTCTTCCTTATTTTTGGGGTTGCATCCTTGGGTGGCAATGCTTCCAAAGATAGAGGTTCTTGTCTTCTACACCAAACTGGTATTGTTCACATAGAGTGGACAACCCTCTTTGTTCTTGTTCCCCCTTAGCTTGCCCCTTTTCCCTTTTCAGGTCTCGCTCAAGTTTTACTTCTTGACAGTTTTTAGTGGCCATATCATCTGTTCCCACTCCATTAGTATCAACTTGTTCACAAGATGGGACTCTTTCACTGGGGATGGAATCTTCTTCGATTTTGATCCCAAATTATGAATCTATTCCTGAGAGGGGTTTCCTTTAGGGTGTTCGACTTGTAGAGTGTTATGTTGCTAATTTAGTGGTAGTCTTTAGAGAAGGTTGAGGTGAATGTATTTATGGAAGAGGAAAAGGTTCAGAATTAGGATGAGGAGGTGAAGGGTTTAGGGTAGGTGAGTGGGAAGCAATGGAATGAGAAGGTTAAGATGAAGTAGATGGTGATGAGATGTGAGATGGAAATGAAGATAGTTCAGGTGGTGAAGGTGAAGGACAAAGTGGAGATGGTGAAGGGCGAGGTGGAGGTTGATATGGCATGGATGGCTGAGAAGTAGTGGATCAGGAGGGATGTGCCTCTATCATCTTCTATCTTTTATAAGGGCCTTGCTGCCCACTTGTGTTGGCACTTGGCTTGAGATGCTTGCTCTATATTTTTAGTTCCTAAGGGAGCCTCTCCTTAGGATCTCCATATTGAGGTTACTAGAGAGGGTGTAACATATAAAATATCCTATGGACCTACTCCACATATAAGATATTCTTAACCTTAATATTAGTTATGTCTATTTCTCCCCTCTCTATGAAGGCCTTTTTACCTAGATATATGAACATATTTTAGAGGGTGTGGTGATTTGCATCAATCCATTCTACTTGTAGATTGATTGGTTGTGCATCATAAATCATGTTGATAAAATCAATGAAGTGGCATGTAGAGAAGGCATATGGAATTTAAGCCATGCTGAAAGTTCTCCTAAAGGGTTCATTCAATTGTGTGCCAAGGAGTAGTGCTCCTTCATAGTGAATTCTTATATATCTATGGTCAAAGGGGTAAATCATTAGGAATACTTCATTCATTCCCAAAAGATTCCTTCATCCCATCAAACCATTACCTCATCTTCAACTTATATGTTGGGTTGATGTGCTGAAGGCAGGTGAAATATTTGAAGTACTTGATTGGGGACGTATGAGTTGGGGATACAAAAAATTTAAAGATCCTAAACTGTAGTTAGGCACCTTGATCTCATAGAAAACTAGAAATAAAAGGATTGCTCCCCAAGGAAACCTATACTTAGGAATTTTATTTTCCTTCTCTTCATCTTCAACTATATTTTGGGTAAAATATAGTGCCAAGTTATATTATGTACCCTGAACCACTTAGTGACTAATATGCAGGTGGGCCATATCCATCTCCTTCCACTAGTTAGTTCCTTTGACCTTGATGTAAATGATATGCACTATGACTCTAAGGGTGGGATCTTGGAGGTTTCTTATATGCATTGCATGCCCCTATTTTTGGTACATCAGTGTAGTGGTGGTATATTGGTTCTCCTCCATATCTACCATGTCATCCATCACATTAACCCTTGAGCACTAAAGACACATGAATTTTATTATCCTCTCCATATTTATCTTCATGTTTCACCACATGAATTGGATGTACTCCTCATGAATGTGCAAGAGGAGAAATTAAACTACTTCAGTAGGCTTGCCAAAGTATGATAGTTCAATGAGTTGGAAGAGGTTGGCCTTGTCTAGCTAGTTCTTGATGGACAAGTCATAGACCACTTGGTTTCATGTGTTGGTAGTTTGGACCTGATAGTCATTTTAAAACTCTAGTTCATTACCAAGCTGATGATGGTTATAGTTAACAATAGTTGTAGTTGATACCTTGGAGACCCAATTCTCTACATGCAAGAAAAACTATGGGTAATGCATCTCTTATGTTAACAAATACAGAAGGGGGATGCTAGGGAATTTTGTAATGAAGAGGCATGTGCATAATTTACCATCTTTACCATCTCTTCTTCTATGATCTCTCTCACTTATCCTTCCACACTCTCTCTCAAGACTCCTATGCTCTACACTTATATTCTTTCTTTTTAGCATCTCAAAACATCTTATCTTATAGGAAACTAGGATCCTCTACTCACCTCTTCTTCTTCTACTATGTTTGGAATCTTATCAAGTCTCTTAGCCTTTTTCTTCAGTTACATTACCCTCTATAGCACTTTAAGGTTAACTCACATTCATCCCACATTTCCAAAAGAGTTCATGGTAGTGATCGAACTTGCTCTGGCTCTTGAGCTTCACACTTCAACAATGGTGGAACCTACAACATGAAACCTATATCTTCAATAATCTATAATTCTACACACAAGTTTGAACTTATAAACCTCTATTCTTCACTTAGAAACCACCATCATGTCTTTATCAATCTTTATAATCACTATGTTCTACAATAAATTTGGTTTCATCAGTCTCTAGTTCTCTGGTTCACCAATAGTGCTTATCACTTGAAGATTTAAGCAAGGTAAAGTATAAAATGGCTTTAGTAAGCTTATTTATAGGCCATGCAGGGAGAATTACCTCCATTAATTCTTTCCCTCCCCTTATCACTTATAGTCATTAATTTATATCTTTTAATTTCCTTCATACTTTGATTCTTATAATGAGCATTAAGTGCCTTAACCAATTTGTCCCAATATTCAACTCACACACTTCTAGCCATAACTAACCTTGTTTTATCAATGCTCCATTCTTTCCCACACCTTTTTTGGAAGTGGATGACAATTATCCCACATTTTCTATAAAGTTGAAGATAGTTCTCACCCAAATTATGGGAACTTTTCAAAATGCTTTCGAAGTGCATTAAATAAATCACACACCCTTAATCACTTACATGCCATATATGACACTTGTGCATTTGGAACTTGCATGCCCATATGTTATGTCTTGTTTTCAGTTGCATGATGCCTTACCCCACACTAAAAAGGGTTTGTGGTGCTCCACAAAAACACATGAAGTATAGGAATTGAAAATTACATTAAAGAGGCATGCACCTCAAGGGTAGGACTTTTTATTGAAAGTAGTAAATCCTAACCTAATGGCATTAAGCTTTATTGATTACAAAAGTAGAACTAAATATAATCATATTATAACTAAAGTTGATTGACATTACAGTGTCTTGGGAGAAATTTTCCATCTATTGACTTTAGCTGAAAAGCTCTGATAGGTCAAATGTTATCAACTAAAAATTGTCCATCCCAATGGATACATACCATTCAAGGGTGGAAAGCAAACTTTGAATCATATAGAACTTTCATTCCTAGAGAAAATACTTTATGCTTAACATGGTGACCATACCATTTTTTTGTTTACATTTTTTAACATCTTGACTTTGGTGGGTGAGGAATCGAGCTTCATCTAGTTTCATCAATTCATTGATCTGATCTTTCAAAGAGGCATAATCATCCAAGCTTCTCATACACACTATCTAGAGAGATGGTACTAGGAACTCCTCTGGCATGACCGCTTCCTTTCCATATACTAGGTTGAATAGTGTACTTTTTTTGAGGTTCTAGTATGTAGTTTGGTAAGCCTAAAGTACTACAAATACTCCACCATCCTAGTCAGTCTAGCCGATATTGAAATTTTTTGTCAAAGTGGTATAGAAGATCTTATTGAAGGCTTTATATATTTAATTAGCCTGTGAGTGGTATGGTGTCATCTTGTGGTGCATGATCATGAATTTAATTAACAAGATTAAAATAATCTAATTCAATAGGTCATCACCATGATTAGTAGTCAAACTTATGGGACATTCAAACCATGTTAAAATGTTTTCCTAAATGAATCATGTGGTAGTTTCTATAGTATAATCTTTTGTTGGTACTACTTCAACCCAGTCTGTGAGATATTCTTTTGGCACAATGATGTATCATGAGCTTGTTTATCATCTTGTTGGAGTGATAGGTCCCACAAAGTCAATAACTGACTTTTTTAATGGTCCTTGAGAAGGAATTGGGTATAAATACATAACATATCTTCTATTAGGTTTTCCTATGCACTGATACACATCACATTTCCTAGCATAAACCTTTGCATCTTTGAATAAAGTTAGCAACTATATTTTAGCAAGAAATACCTTGCACACGGTAGCCTCTCCATCATAGTTTACTCCAACAATACCTTCATGGATTTATTTTAGCCTTTCAAAGTGTTCATGTCACATTACATAATGATGAAGTACCTCATAATGGTCCATTTTGTATAAATATCCTATTATGAGTTGATGAGGTGTGATGAAGAGTACAAGTTGCTTTTTCTCTTGTGATGTTAGGGAATTAAGCATGTAGTTAGTTTTGAGGAATACTATAACATCTTCCAGCTCTTCAAATTCTTGAGCAATATGAAAAATATATATGTTAGGAAGATCATATTTAATGGCATGTGGGGGTTTTCCATTGTCAATTCATGATAAATGAATAGGTCCATAGTTGGTCTTCCAAGGTTTTACTACTATAAATGCTAGAATTCTTGAAAAAGTACGATTTAATGGCAAATCCTTCCATGTAGTACCAGCTTGTTAATAAGATACTTCAAGGCCTCATGGTTTATATAGAATATAAATGGAGTGGCCAAAAGTTACTACCTAAACTTTTGTAGAGCATAAACCATAGACAAGGAATCATGCTCAATGGTGGTATAGCTCCATTCTATTGATGCCAGCTTCCTACTAATGAAGTAAATTAGGTGATTTAAGTTTCCATCTCCTGGTTGTGTAAGTATCATACCAATTGACATTCTATATGCATCAACATAGACATGAAAAGGATTTGTCCAATAAGGAAATTGCAAGATAGGATCTGTAACTAATATTTCTTTGAATGTTTCAAGGTCTCCTTTACAATAATTAGTCTATATAAATTGTTCATTATGCTTTAAAATCTCTTCCATGGGTGTGGTAATCTTGGCATAACCCTAAATGAGATTTTTTTAGTAGCCCATATGTCCTAGGAAGGCACGTACTTTGTGCTAATTTTTGGGTCCTAGTAGATGGAGAATGATAAAGACCTTGGTTGGATCCACTAGGAGTCCTTCCTTATAAATTATATGCCTAACGAGTACACCAAAAGGTGTCATAAATAGGCACTTATTCAAATTTAGGGAAATTTTCAACACTTGACAACACCCAAACATGATTCTCGGATTGGCACAATGGTCTTTGACCAGCTCTTATACCATCTAGCCATCTATGCCGGGGCATTTTTCAACCAAAAAGGCATGATGTTATAGGCAAAATATCCCCATTCAGTAGAAAAAGTGGTCTTGGATTGATCTTCCTTAGCTATCTGCACTTGGTGGTACCCCAATATTCCATCGGTAAAAGAGTATATCTCACAACTAGCAACACCTTCTAGGATTTCCTCTATGAATGGCATTAAAAAAGGATCTATCATACAAGATGCATTTAAAACATGGTAATCCACATAGTTTTAGATATGTCCATCCTTTTTGATACTAATTACCATGGGGATCACCCAATTAGATTCATCAATGTGAGTAATTACTTTAACATAGAGAATGTTATCAATCTCCTCTTTTACGTATGCCCAGAGGTTAGGATTTAGCCTATGTGGATGTTTTTTCACTGAGTAAGAACCATCTATCATCTTTATGTTCATCTTCCTTAGAGAAGGGTGAAATCATTTTATTTTGATATAATTCTTCAAAAATACATCCTAATATTCATTAAGAAACTCAAAAATCTATTATATTTATATCTTAGTCCAATAATTTCCAACTATAACCATCTTAGGATCTTGTTCCATTCTAATGTTAAGTTGAATAGTTTGAATGGTATTGTGATAAGTGTTGTTGGTTAGAGAACTAGTGTCTCAAATAGTTCATGAACTAGTACTTATAGGGATGTCTAGATGGTTTGTCAAGGGGTTGATTGAGGTAGATCCTTCACTTTCATCTACTTGAAAGATGCATTTCTACTTTTCCACGTAGATCTCTTTATGATGTTATTCATTTGAAACTATTGATGCTACAAGAATTGATGGTGTGGGAGGCTCAGTGAATAAATGTAAGGTTTCTTCATGTTCTTGATGAATATGGTATAGTCAATCTTCAATGGGACTTGGATCTCCAATGATTGTTTTATGCATCACTTGAAGGGTGAGGTGCATGTCCATCCTTAGTAAGAAGTAATAAAGTGTTGATGTCATGTTTTCCTTTAATAACTATCAGAACCTTGTACCTATGTGCCTTTATTCATAAATATATAAAGCCCATGCTCTATGGTAAGAATTCCCATAGAACTCATATACCCAAAGGTACCCTAGTAGGAATGTTTCCTCAACTCCACATATTTCCTCACAAGTTTCAATGTGAGGTTTAGGTGCTTTCACAAAACTATAACTAAGTGTGCCTCTAATCTGGTTGTCATGGCAAAATCTATAATGTAGTGTATCTTTCACTTAATCCTAATAGAAAATGAAATCTTTATGACTAAACCACCATCTGGTAGTGGTACTATAAAAAATGTGATCTAAAGACTTCATTTGATCAGTTTTGGTTGCATAGAACTCTTCAAGGTATTGGACAAAATCACATACTTCCATTTGTACTTAGAACCATGGAGCTTCCTCTAGTCTCTCTAGTGGTGGTCCTTCGAGTCACCCTCTCATTTCTAACCCATGAGGCACACAAACTTATGGCATTTAGGGACCTATTTAGGGACCTGACGTAGGATTCTTTTTCATCTATTTATGGTGCTACACAATCTTATGGTTAGATCATAGTCACTTTCAGCCCAACAATTACAAGAATTACTTATAGTATCTAAGATAGACTAGATGTCCATCCATTGGATAATACCATCTACCATTGGATTATGTTGTTCATCATTTTGAGTAGTCACATTATACAAATTGTTGATGTCTTCATAAGTGCTCATGGGATTGATGTAGGGTGGTCTATGTGCTTGGTCTAAGGTTATTACTATGCACTAATAGATATTATCAAAGCTAATGTATCAATTTTTAAAGCTCAAATCTATATGATTTTCATAGTACCAAGGCCTTCCTAGTCAAGCTAGATAGTCATCAGCTTTGGCCAACTCCAAAACCTCAAAAGTTGATTTAAAGGGAACCCCAAGTATGTTTTGAGGATTCCAATAGGATGCACTCGAGTCTTATTCATCCTAAACAGGATATGAGGAGAGGGATTAAAGGCTAGACTAGACTATCTTCACCAAGCATCTTTAGTGACAACATTTACTTCCACACCAATATCAACTAGAATATCCTAGATTACCCATCCATTGATAGCTGCATTAACTAATATCTCTCTATCTTCTAGGGAAGAGGAATTAGGAATTTCCTAACATTAGGCATGATTTAAATAATGAGGAACTAGGAACTAAGGTGATGGTAGACTTAGTATGGTAGGTAGGCTTCAGCATTAAGATAAGCATTGATATAAGGAATGATGTCTTCATTGAGCATACATTTGCATGGTTCCTAAAAAACATCCTGCATAACAACATATTTGGCTTCTTTTTACACTACGATGTCTTATGTTACATCCTTGTCCTTGACGTATTGAATCTTGACTTGGATCTCTCACACAAGTTCCATTGTATCCTAAAGGACATCCTTTTGTTGTTATACATTACATCACTTCCTTGCCCATGGTTCTTTTTTATGTACCTTCTCAATTAGGTTGGTTGTGGATTGAGTTTGACCTCCACTACAAGTGGTGATTTTCACTTGTTACACTATGGAGATTATTGGTTGTGTATGCCATTATGGTTTTTATATGAAAATCATGATGGTACCCTTTTCATTTTATTCCTTAGTGATGGTTGTATATAGATTAGGGCATTCTTCTAGTCGATGATTTTTTCTTGCAAAATGCACAGGTTGGGTACTCTGGGCAATCTCTTTGATAGTGTTTTGGTGAACCACGTTTGTAATAGGTTCTTGGTAGAAATTAACCATTGCCTTGCCCTCGTCCTCTCCCTCACCCTCGATATCCAACAGTGTCTTAATTATTGGTAACTAAAGTTTGATGCATGTCATGTGCTCGATCTTCATCAATATCACTGATCAATTGACAAATATTGGTGTCATATGTGTAAGCATTATAAATCATAAAATACTTAGATACCTTTGTGTTTGTATCTCATTATAAAATTGGAAAATAATGGAAATCATGTTCTTCATGACAAATCTCATAGGTTTATTTTAGTACTAAGCTAATGTTCTTACATGGGTAGTTATTCCTCATATGCCCTTCAGTCTCACAGTTGATACACCAGACACCACTATATGTCTCATGTGTATTGTTTTCCATCAATTTTTTAAGTTGAGATGTCATGGATTGCATATGTGCCTCCATAAAATGACTAATCTGGGTATCCATGATTTGAACCACTTTACCATGGAGGGTATCTTCCAATGACTCATGCATGCTTTTGAAGGTTCTTTATGACAAGGTCCATAAAAAAGGTAGCCATAATCCTCCCACAAACCATTTTGCATACTTAGCAGTGTTGATTTCAAATGACAACTTAAAAAGCAAGATTTTGAGTCATGCATCATATTTACGTATGCTCTTTGTAAATCCCTATTTTATGTCTTTCAACACCACTATACTTTACTTCTCAAACTCAAGAATTTCAAATTCCTATAAGAAGGCTACTTTAAGCTGGTCATATTTAACCACTTCTTGTTGAGGGTTGAATTGTTGATACCGTTTATGCACGAACTCTAAAAGGGTGGTTGTAAACTACATTGCCTTTCATTTAGAAGATGTGATGCCACACACCTTCTAAATTAGTTCACACTCATGAACATGCTTAGCTACATTCTCTACCCCATAGTATCTAGGTTAATGCAATGTCATATAATAGTAGACCATAATGGGTTGTTGTTGAGTGAGTGGTTATTGGGAAGATCCAACTCCAGTTCTAGGAGGGAGTGTACTTCCTCTAGTACTTGCTCCTAATCCTCCTCTAGTGCCTCTAGTAGGAGTACCCATGGGAAGAGGCATGGTAGAGGGTTGATTTCTTAAGTTTGGTCATATACTATGGCCTTGACTATGAAATTCTTAAGGCATTCCATGTTGTGCCATAGAATTACCTTAAAGAAGGAAAGATGTAGATTCTAGATTATTGCCTAATAGCCTAGTTTCAATCTTGCTTACCCATTCAGTTTTTGATTTTGTATTGTCTATATCCTAATTTTGTATATGTATTCTATCCAACTCAAAGTCATGAGTACACACTATAGTGGTGGAGTCTAGTTGAATCATACTTGGATCTTCATCTCTAGTAGTCTAGCTCATTTCTCCTTTTCCAGATAAAATAGATAAAAGACATGGATTGAAAGTGATGGGTTTCGTGTACACATCTAACTCCCTACAACTCTTCACAGTGTTGCTCAAGTTTTTTTGATCTCTTTAAATGACACTAGCTCCCATTATCCTCTACTGAGGTTTGTCATATTTTCATTTCTATAACACTCTCTAATTTACTACAATGTTGAACCCACAATATTTAATCAACCGTTAGTTTCCCCTCCAAATGTGCAGCTCATGTACAGGGGATTTTTGCCTTTTATGGGTAGAGTTTCCAATAAAAGGTCAATTATAAACTTCTTTACCTCAAATGAATATGATGAAAGATATCATCCCCTCAATTCTCATAAGAATTAGAACTTTTCTTCCTTAGGACATGAATAGGTGGTCACCATGTATTTCAAAATGTAGTTATTCCAAATGCCTCTTTACCAATAGTTAAACACTCTCATTCAGGAGACTTCAAGGCCTACTAAATTCCTTTGTCATTCAAGTGTCCATGATTACCTTCATCAAAGATTTTGATATCATCCTTGAGCATACTCTAAGATCCAGGAATGCAAGAGAATTGGGACCTCAGAAAAGAATGTTTCATAGAAATAACTATAGAGATTCTGCTATACCCACTATCATGCAAAAGTTCCTGGTTCAAGATATGGAACCACAATGTTTCTTTTAAAACTAATAACCCATTACTCAATATTCTCTAATGTAATGCACTCAAGCATTTCCCATGATTATGTTGCAATTGCTTTAGGTCTTAGAAATGGAACCAAAATGTTGGGTTTGTTTAGTTAGTTCTATTATGGTGTTGAAGATTCTCCCCAACAAGATAGCATCCTAGCCCTATCACATGAGAGGTAAGTCTCACATGCTCACCCAAATGCATAGGGAAAGAACAGTTCTTGAAGGCTTTGGAACACAATCTTATATTTTTTTCAACTCTTGCAACACAATTTAAGTTATTTATTACCATAGATATACCACTATTATCCTTATTTACTAAGACTCAGATACTACAATAACTAGGATCACAATTACTATTCAATAGTAGTAATAAAAGGAAAATATACCCGTGACATAGAAATAAAACATACTCATCATTCAAAACTTATAATGTTCATGAATCATTGCATGATATGGAAAATAGTAATTATTTATTGATTTCTTAATATGTTACATGATAGAATACTATATCTTTTCTCAAAAGGTCAACACTTGCAAATGATTACAATAGAGGTTCTTATACTTGTTTTATCCTAACCAAGTGTCAAGATTCTAATGACCATGGACAAATGGCACATAGACTCCCAATAGGCTAAGTTGTGGCTCCTATAACTAAATGTTCCTATGGAATTGAGCCTCTATGCTTCTAGATTCTTTCTCTATGTTATGTTCTCACATCTAAGTATTTCATTTATCATAGGCTAGTATGTAATCTCTGATCAATGGGGTCAAAGTGTTCTACTTGAGATACTCATCTAACTACTCCCGCATTCCTCATGATTTGCTTCCCTCATGCTCCCCTAGTCTTTCACTTCTTGTTTTGAGTCCTCTATTCATGGGTCCCTTGTGACACATTCTTATTTGATTGGGTCCTTTCTTGCTAGGTCTCATGCACCATTGTCCTTCCATATTTGGTAGGTTTTATGTCACAATAGTTTTACATACCATGTTCATCCTATGTCATGGTCCTCCAGTGTCATGCTAGTATTTACGTCAAAATGGACAATGGTCCCTCCACACTACATACCAAAAATGGAACAATACCTATACAAATTTAGGGATCAATAACATTTAATAGGAATCACATAGATGAGGTAAAGAATATTGGATCCTCTATAGCAAGTTTGTACTTATCCTGATGTCATGTTTGGCATAGATATATGAGAAAAATGTTTACTTATTCTATCTTATTCTAACTTTGTTAAATGGGTGAAGCACAATGGTAATGGTGTAACTGATAGTTTGATTGTATGTGAGGTGATATACATCAAGGTTGTCCAAGTTGAGTTAGTAGCATTGCCAAAATGTTTTGATCATAGACCAAAAATGGTTGTATGTTTGTTGTTGGAGATCTCTCACCTCACAATTTTCAAGCCCACATTTGTTAAGTCTTGTTGTTTTACGGTTGAAGAGTTAGCACTTGGAAGTTAATTCCTAAATTAAGCCAAATTTAGAGGATATAAACCTATTTATTAGAACATGGAACCATAGATATATTTTCATTTCATGGTGGATATGCAAATTTTGAAGGAGGATTTCAAGAATAGTCTCAAGAAATGGAAGATTCATAAATGGCGATTTAAGGATTCAATAAAGTCCAACAATCTCAATCCAAACTCTAAGGTTTTATCCTATGGGTTTTTGATTACTGTGTAATTTTTTGTTGATTCTTATTTCCTCTTTTTCAAGCTTACTTTAAGTGTGAGTTTTTCCTTAGTTATTGGGTAGGGATGGATGCTAGGCATCAGAGAGTCCTCTGGGTCCATTGCCTCTTTATAAGTAATTTCATGCAAGAAGTGATTGGCGAAGTTTGTAAAGAAGGATTTGGTAAATGTAATTTACCTACTCTTGCTTCCATCTATGTTCATATATCCAATAAAATCAATGTAGTATGATGATCTTCTCTACATTTTTAATTATTTTAAACCTATCACCTTTATTCGTTACTGTAGTAGATATGGACATTTCATTATACCTAGTCCTCTTTTAGAGGATCTTGATCTGATTATAAGAATCTCCAGTGGTGGATTTTCTATTTTTATAAACTGGAAAATATAATATTTTGTTGTAAGTAGAAGGGAGATCTAAAACTATAATACTAGGTATTTTTCATATTTAATTTTAAGGGACTTGGTGAAGATCTCATGATTTACTAGTATGTTTAACTACTTTATGTCTCCTATTCTCATCCATGGTTTTGCCTGGCCATTATGTTACTATCTATTATTTTATTATTTTTAAATGATTTGATTTAATTTTTAAAAACATTCTCTATATTTTTAAATACATTCTCTGTAGATTGATTTGGGGGCTCGTTTAATACCTTTGTGGTTTGCACAGTTCCCTTTCCCCATTTTTAACTAGGCTTTTTTAGTTTCAGGTCTTGTTTTGGAACCTTTAGGGTTTCTCTATTTGTATAAATTTGAATACTTGGACCTCCATCTATGTCTAGGTTCATTATTGATCCATCCAAAATTTATTTGTTGGTCCATTCAAGATCTTGAGGATTCTCACTAAGACTTAGGCCTCTTGTTTCATTATTTTAGGATAGTTTTTAGTCTAGTTAATAATGGTTAGTTCCCATACCGATAAAAATATGTTATGAACCATTTCACTAGCTTCCTCCCTCATTTGAGTGCACTTTTATTTTTTATAGACCTGGGCCTCCTTCTATTCCTAGGTTGGTTCCATATCTAGTCTTATATGGATGTCTTCTTGGATGTGGATTCCCCCTAAAATCCCACTTCTAACTAGTTCATGGGTCTATAAGAGGGTCCTTCCTCTTTTATCACTTCCTTTTAGGGACCTAGGCTCTCTTGTGTATAGGGTGGGTTATACTAATTATATTTATTGGTTAGTTTGTTGGTCTCTTAAGGGATTCCAATGGTTATTTTTGAGACCTAGGCCTCTTTATCTATTTATCTAGACTAGTTTTTGATCCATTTAAAACTAGCTAGTTCCTACACTAGTTAAAAGTGCTTGTTTTTCTTTTCACTTTCATGCTTATTTTAGTTTGGCCCTTTTTGTTTTCCTAGTAAGTTGCACCTTATATTTATCATTTATTAGATAGGGAGAGACCCAGACCTCCTAATGTGACTAGGCTAGATTACACACCAGTCAAAAGAGGGTTTACCTTAACCTGAACATTTAATCCTTTAAAAAAATGAATAAAATTTGACTCCTTTCACTTTTATTGCTAACTATAAAAGGAAGTTTCATCAAATTGATGTCAAAATTTCATTCTTTAATGGTGATTTATATTTTGATATCTACATGTAAACACCATCAAAATTTTCTAAAACATGTCAAAATCATCTTGTTAATAGGTTGAAGTAATATTTATATGGATTTAAGAAAGAACCAACAACATGGTACACAAAGATTGATGATAAATCTTAAAAAGAAGGTGTTAATAAAATCATCTCCAACCCTAATATGTATGTAATAAATTATGATGATGCAATTCTAGTTGAGATTATTTATCTCTATGACATACTAATCACAAGTAATTATTTCATGTGGACTTATGATATAATGACAAAATTAAAAAATTTATATGGGAGAGTTGATCTAGGATGTATTCATTATTGCCTTAAAATATAAGTGTGGCATAAATATTTTAGTATAATTTTACCTCAATCCAAATATTGAAATCATTTTTTGGTAAAAAAAATATTGAATACAAAGCCACTAATACACTGATTGAAGTCAAGATGAAATTTCCTACAATTGATTAATTAATAAATATAGATGGAACTTTTCTTACATAGTTACTGGGAAGTCTCATTTATTTGATTGTAATTAGGCCATACATCTATTATAATGTTATTATAGTTTTAGGGTTTGTGCCATATCCTAGAATTACAAATTTGAAAAATCTAAAATAATTTTGAGATATGCTAGAAGAAACATAAATTTTAGATTAGAAGATTTGGTTTGTGGTGATATGTATTTGACATGTTTCATATATTTTTATTGGGTTCTATGTGTATATGATTACAAATATACTACTGGTTTTGTTTTCAAAATTAGATCATGTGTTATATCATGATGTGGTAAAAAGTAACCAATAATATACCTCAATAGGTGAAGCTACACATGAAGCAATATGGCTGAGAAGAATAAATAGTGATGTAGATTTTCCAATAAATTGATATTTTAAATTGTACTATTCAAAAATGTACAATACATATCCAAAAAATTATAAATATATGTCTTAACATCCCAAGTCAAGTATGTCTCTTAAAATTTTATTTAAATTTAATCTCCAACTCTAAAATCCTCCCATTCACAAAATTAATCCATGTGTTGGTAGTCATTTTTTTATAGAAATATATAAACATGTTTAGATGAGGTGGATGCTATTAATAATGGTAACAAAAAATTTAGTTGTTTATTTTTTAATGATCATGGGTGTAGTAAAAACCATATTTTTATTAACCTCTCTTCTTTTCCCCTCGATCCTACCTACTTATGCATTTCTAGTAAATTCATTTGTTTCTCTATTCCCCCTATAGTATTCCTTTTAAAAAATTTATATAAAGTAATAAATATCCCATTAAAATCATCAAATTACATATGAATAAAATAATAAGGTAGGATTTAATGCTTGAAAAGAGATATATTTTGAATAATGAATACCTACCATTTAAAAAATCAAATGAAAACAACATAATCTTAGTGCTTAAGGAAGACAATGGTAATTTGAGGATGCTATTTAAAAATGCCAGAGTACATTAATAAGATGAAAGACAACATTTTGTTTAGTGGTAGCTACAATCACTTAACTCAATATTCCTGATATGACA
Source organism: Torreya grandis (assembly GCA_037957365.1). Classification (NCBI taxonomy): domain Eukaryota; kingdom Viridiplantae; phylum Streptophyta; class Pinopsida; order Cupressales; family Taxaceae; genus Torreya; species Torreya grandis. Next base: position 298,204 of record JARHVA010009097.1, on the reverse strand, counting down.
ATAGAATTTAAATTTTTTATAAATAAATCTTATCTTAGTGTGGATCTCAAATGAAATATTAATCCAAATTATCCAATCATGAAAATTATTTATGATTTAACAAAAGTGAAAAAAAAATAGGTGTTCCCTTAAGACCTATTGTTGACACTGTGCTCTAAGCTAGTTATCATGTATCCAAATACATGGTGGGAAAGTTATGAAATTTTATTGGTATTACCTCATCCTTTATGAAGGACTCCATTTATTCTGTACTTAAAATTGAAGGAATTTGTTTGAATAAAAATACATAGTAGTGAGTTTCGATGTTTTTTCTTTTTATTCAAACATACATATATAATGGGATATTAGTGTTATCAATTTAAGAATTATGGATAATAAAACTTGGGATATGGTGGAGTTTTTTATTATATCTATGTACTTCATCTTTATTTTGATCTAGCATAATTTTGCATGGGAAAAATCAATCAATTTAATTAAAGTTATATGTCCCAAAAATCATATTGGTATGTAATATTTTATATTTATGTAAATTTAATATATATATATATATATATATATATATATATATATATATATATATATATATATATATATATATATATATATATATATACTTTCTTTAATCACCTCAATGCACAATCAAAACATATAAAACTCATAATAGAGGTTGAAGATATTAGTAAAAAAAAATCTATGGATGTATTTATCATCGTAAATGAGAATATGTTTTTTTCATAACAAGTTTATAGAAAGAAAAAACACACATATGTGCACATCTAGGAAAACTCACACCACCATAATTACAAAAGGAGAGGGTTATCAAAACTCTTTTCAATAGAGCACTAAGAATCTATAATGACAATCATTTTAAACCATAATAAATAAATATCACTAGGTTTATAATAAAGAATGGAAAAAATAATTGGAAAATAAATCTAAAAGCCAAGAAAGCAAAAAGAGGACCTAATACATTAAGTATAAATGGAGATTAAAATAAGGGTCATGACTTAAAGGCATTTCTTCCATACATTTAAGGCACTTAATAATTGTTTTTGAACTTTTAAGATAAAATACCACTAAAACATACTTCAAACCTTCCAACACTATTATAAACAAGAAAATAAATAGTAAGGACCCTAGTTGTGTGAATCTACAGAAAGGTATATACTCAATCCCATGCCGTTATAAGAAATCCTAAATTGGTGAGTTTGGAATTTTGTCCTGACCTCTCTTCCCACACTGTGGACTCATGCTCATACTTTAAATCGATTTGGATCTTATTTAGTCAGAATAAGTTGATTATCAAGATAACATAACTTTTGTGTTGATTTCAAAGTTCTATTGGGTCATCGATGGGAAATCACAAAAGCAAGGTACAATTAATTAATGTTATTTTCCTTTAATGTAAATGTATTTATATAATGTTGGCATGTTTATGAATGACAAAATATTTAATGGGGTGAATAATTAGTCTTATTTTTTACTCTCATTACAAAATTAATTAATAACCATACGTGAAATAGTTTTATAATGAATGGTTTTAATATTTACATAATAACATTAGGAAATAATAATTTGAAACCTATATATATATGAATTATGTGTCCACTATCTTGACCCTATGCTTGAGGTTGGCCATGCAACGATACCATGCATAGGGTTAGAGGATAATATTACCAATTAGAAAGTATTGGAATTCATCAAAAGTTATTTTAATTAATGGAAAAGGTTTTCTTTTTTTTTATTGATTTTAGAAATTTCAAATAAATTATATTATTATAAATAATTTTAGATTGTTAATTATATTTAGTTATACCTAATCTATATACTACATAACCATATACTACAAATAATAAAATAAAACCAATTTAACCTAAATCCCACCCTATGTACCAAATCCATGCATGTAAATTTGACCACACCACATGGGAGGGGAAACATTTATAGACTTACAGTTATAAAATATCTTTCTTTTAGTTTGATTATAACCACTCCTAGTTTGGATTGACCTACTCTACCTCCACCCACTTAAACTAATGAAACACTTGGAAGAACTACCATGTCAACCACATAAGGGCTAGTTAAAAACCATCACCTATCATGTAGTAATAGTTAGAAACCTTGAATGAATGAAAATAAAACTATAAATTTAGAGCATATTGATTAATGAAAGAGAGAAGAGAAATATCGATGCATAGTGATGCATAGGGGAGATCGATGCATAAGGCAAAATCAACGCATAGAAATGGATAGAAATAGAGGTTCTTTGATGTCTTCACTTCCTTCATGCAGTGCTGTTTATCACCATGTGAAGTAGCCTTTCATCCAACAAATGTTAACATTGTTTCCATCTCATGTTCTATTCTTTTCAACTGACTTCAAATATGCATTTATCTCCCTGACTGGACATGATGTATATATAATACATTACATTATTGTGAGTTGACTGAAGGAGCAGATTGATGCTAGGAGAAGGAATGGAAGTGAATCACTGCAACAAGGGAGTGATAGATCATTGCAAAAGGAAGAAGCGATCACTAGCAAAGGAGTGGTTTAATCGATGCATAGGGGAAGCAGTGGTTTTGACCACATCCATCTCACCTTTGGTTAGTTTAGAACCTTAGAGCTTGTTGGGAAAACTTGGCAATTTGAAGGTTAGTATAATTTCATCGTTCATAGAATACATCACCAATATTTAGTATTTATATTAATCAAGATGTCTTTCTTGCTAATCTTTGATATAAAAGGCAAATATGCCTAATATCCCTAGTTTCCCATTAATAGTGGTGTAAGTATGAGAAACATTATGTACTTTTCCATATTTAATAGCTTCATTCATAACAACTTCCACATCTACATTCCACCATTCCCCTCCATTAATATAAAATCCTAAATCCTAAATCATTATTAATCACATATGTTGTGCGATAATAAAATTAAATCAATAAGTGCTCTTTGTATTCATTTACCTAATAATAATAAATTGTTATTTTATAATAAAATGAAATCATGATATTTATTAATGTAAAAATAATGTGTTTTATTTATAAGTTGCATTGGATAAATAATGGGTGTGTTATTTTGAGTAAAATAATAATTATTTTACAAATATTGGTTTTTAGTGAGAGAAATATAAAAATGTGTGAAAGGATGTGCCCAGATGATTGATGGTGAATTTGTATGTATAAAGGATTTATTTAAAATTTGAATTCAAATTTCAATATCACATTCTTAAAATCTTTGTTCATAAGATATTATCTAGAAAAGTTTACCTATGTAGACTGAGGATGTAATCATCAAAAATATCATTTTTGAAAATTGACATAAGGACTAAACTGGAAGATTCATGTTACAAATTTATGTTCTTCATTTATACTCAATAATATACTTTTGAAATATGATGCATTAATTTATTTCAATAATTATTTTCTGTCAGTGTAGGATTTTTCCATGTAGTGGTTTTACGTACACATATTTTCAGCTTACTTAAGTTAGTTAATTAAGTCATTAGGGGTCATTTACCTTTAAGTGGGTTCTAGCTATGAGTTAGGGTTTTACCTTTTTGGTGACCTAATCTCACCCTATATGTACATTTTTTTTCCTAATGTGGTTAATGGAAACATTTTCTTTGTGGAAATTTTTTTATTTTTGGAACTCTCATTCTGCTTCTCCAGGAATTTCACATTAATCACGTGGTCACTATTTAGAGATCTTGGAAAAATCTATGATTGTATCAGAGCTTTAATGATAGCCTCATGCATTCATCTCTTTTGATAAGAACCTCTTGCATTCACCTAGCTATTTTTTCATACCGTATGACTATCATTTTTGACCTTAGAGGAATTTTATTTATCTATTTTGAAACTCATGTCAAAATGACTTTGATGTAAAATATATTTGCATATATTTTATAGGTTTTTTTAGATCTAAAATGGGTTGCTCTTAGTTTTTTGAGATAGTTCATGGTTTTCTACAAAAATAATTTCTTCCATCTGGTCGAATGTCTGTACAAACAAAGTAATCAAGCCTAAAAACCTTGATAATTTGCCTATAGGCCAAATCAGGTTTGTAAAGGGCCATTACTTGTTGCGTAGACCAAATATAGTTTTTGGAGGCTAATTAATTGATTCCAGACCAAATTGGGTTTTTAGAGTGCTACAACTTGTAAATAAAATCAGGTTTTTGACATTACTTTACTTCCAATTCATGAAGTTAAGTAAAGTAATCTAAGAATATTAACCTACCTTGAAACGCATGTTAGAAGGTGTTTGATGAGAGATTTATTTGCATATATTTTCTATTTTTTTGAGATCTAAAATGGGTTGACCTTAGTTTTTTGAGAAAGTTTGTGGTTTCTCTAAAAAATCATTTTCTTCCATTTGGTCAGACATCTATAGGGATGAAGTAATCAAACCTAAAAACCCCAAAAATTTGCCTACAAACTAAATCAGGTTCATAGAGGGCCATTACTTATTACACAAACCAAATCAAGTTTTTAAAGGGCAATTACTTGATTCTAGACCAAATTGGGTTTTTGGATTGCTACAACTTACATGCAAACAAAATTGGGTTTTTGGCATTTCTTTACTTCCAATTTGTGGAGTTAAGTAAAGAAGTCCAAGAAACCTAAATTACACTACTTGGAAGTAATCGGGCTTCTCCAGGGTAACTACTTGTAAGTAATCATGCTCTAGTAGTGAAACTTCACAACCTTGATCAACACTTCCAAGACCCATTCAGGTTTTCTAGGGTTGACTCCTCATTACTTTTTTCAGTTGCAACTATTTGAAACCTTGAAGTAGTCATTGTTCAAGAATGTGATCAACATTTCAAGAACAATTTGAGTTTTGGAGATTGTCTTATTGAATTTCAAGCTTGAAGTAAAGTAGTTGAAAGAATCTGATTTACACTAGCAAGACCCACTTAGATTTTCAAAGGGTGGCTACTTATTATTATTTTTTAATTTTATGTAATTTTAAAACATGAAGTTGAAGTAGTTGGAAAACTTGAAGTAAAGCAGTGTTGGAAAACCTGAAGTAAAGAAGTGTTAGAAATGTCTATGACGTTCAAGTGGCCATCAAATTTTTGGTGAAAGGTAATGAATAAATAGATTAAATTTTTTGTCATTTTTGAATTTTTGGATGAAAAAAATAGGTTCGATTTTTTTTTTCTATTTTACGAAAGGGTCTAGGAGTATGTGTGAGTAAGAAATTGCAAGTGCCATAACATTCAATTCGTAGCTTCGTTTTAGGTGATTTTTTCATGAAAGTGCATAGTTTTTTAAACTCTAGGCATTTGTGATATTGTTTTGTACTTTTGTAACATCCATTTTCTTCAAGGTATAATGGCTTAAATCTCACTTCATCATTATTATAATCTTTCTTAGATGTATTGTCAGTTGAATCTGACATTCCTCTAGTTACTTATACTTACGAGCAACTGCTCAAAACATATTTTTGATTCAATCTGACATCTATATGAGCAAGCTTGTATTTGAAACATTCAAGGGGGGTCATTGATGATAGTTCTAAAGGGGTATTGTGTTGTGTTGTAGATTTTTTCTTTCTTTGCATTCTTCTTTACTTACTGTAACAATATTTACTTTTGACTATGGATTCACTCTCTATAACCAAGAAAGTTATAATAATTAGAGATGTGAAATTCATAGAGGATGAAGCATGGGATGGAATTTTCAAGAGAATAATAAATATTGCATCCAAATTACCACAAGAAGATAGACAATTTTTTATACCAGTAGGTACTCAATCAAATGTGACTCCTTACACACCCATTCAAGGTCAGAAAATTGGTCAAAAAATGACACCATCATTAGCTGTAAGTATATACCCATGCATTCAATCATTCACTCATTCAAATGAACAACAAACGCCATCTACAAGTGGAAATCAAGGTGTAGGACCAACAAGTCCACATTCCACAAGTTCTAGTGGAACTGATATGTCAAATCACACATTCAGAAGCTTGAGGAGACAAAAGATCAGAAGTTTAAGAGACATTTATGATGAAAATAAAGGTGAGAAGAATTTTGGTCTCATTTCTATTTCTCATTTTTATTCACAAGTAGAATATCCAATTCATTATGAAGATGCAATTAAGGATGAAAAAAGGGTAAATGCAATGGATGAAAAAATTGATGTAATTGAAAATAATCCTACATGGGAGTTAGTGAGACTTCTTAAAGGAAAATATGGCATAGGAGTGAAGTGGGTTTACAAAAATAAATTAAATTCAAATGGTGATGTACAAAAGCATAAAGCAAGACTAGTGGAAAAAGGATATTCACAATAGCCTAGGGTTAATTACAATGAGACATTTGCTTCAGTAGCACATTTAGACACTGTGAGAACAATACTTGCAATAGAAGCTCAAAACAAGTGGCCAGTTTCCCAAATTGATGTCAAATCAGAATTTTTTAATGGTTATCTTGAAGAATATTTTTATGTGGAGTAGCCACCTGTGTATGAGATTTTGGGTCAAGAAGACAAGGATTACAAACTTTAAAACACACTTTATGAACTCAAGGAAGCCCCGAGATCTTGGTATAGTAGAATTGACTCTTATCTCTTGCAAAATGGCTTCAATAGGTGCAAAAGTGAGCCTACATTGTATACCAAGATGAATGAGCAAGTTGAGATCATAATTGTTATCTTGTATGTTAGTGAATTGATATTCACAAGTGATTTAACAAATGATTTATTCAAAGGAGCTATGAAAAGGTATTTGAAATGATTGATTTAGGTCTCATGAAATGTTTTCTTGGCATTGAGGTGAATCAAATTGATAATGGTATATATATCTCCCAATATAAGTATGTAAATGACATTTTGAAAAGGTTTAATGTGACTAATTGCAAATCAACTTCAACACCAATTGTCACACGACTGAAATTAAGGATGATAAAGGAGCCAACATTGATCCAACTCTATATAGAAGACTTATTGGTAGCCTCGTGTAATTAATAGTCATAAGGCCTAATATAATGCACTCAGTTATTCTCATTTCAAGGTTCATGGAGTCTCAAAAAGTTTCTTACTGTCAAGCAGGAAAAATAATTCTCAGATACGTGAATGGAACAAGGAACTACGACACTTAGTATTCAAGGTCAAATGAGTTCAAGATTATAGGATACATAGATAGTGATTGTGTTGGAAGCATTTATGATAGGGAAAGCACATCTATTTATATTTTTCATTTTGGCACTGACATAGTATCATGGGATAAAAAAAACCAATTATCACACTTTCATCTATTGAAGCAAAATATGTAGTAGTAGCAACAGGTGCATAATGCCAAACAATTTAGATGAGAAAAGGGTTGAAAGAGTTCAAGCATGAATGAGAAGATGCAACAAAGATTTATTATGACAACAACTCAATGATAACATTGTCCAAGAATCCATTTTTCCACAAAAAAATTAAACATATTAACACTAGATATCATTTTATTAGAGTTTTGATTAACAATAGAGCTATTTTTTTGGAATTTTGTAGGTCTCAAGATCAATGTACATATATCTTCACCAAGGTATTAGGAAATGAAATTTTTGTGTTTGAAATAATTTGATTGGGCATCATAGATGGCAGTAGTTGTGATTAAGGGGGAGTTTTGGAAATTTAATCCCAACAGTTATAATAAATATTATCCATGTTCATCCTCAAGCTTTGTTGACCAAGAGTGGCTTATCATTAAATTATGACTTTAGCAAAAGGACAATTCTGTCGTCATCATTCTGCTCTGCCCATACCTCTTAATTTTTTATTTAATATTCTTGTTGACTTCCTATGCCCCTACTATAATGCATAAAAGTCCAAGTCTTTACTTTTATTTGTTAGTCTATGTTGTATTTTGAATATAATATGGTTTATTTTTTGGTTTTCTGATGTATGAAGAGAGAAGTAGCTCTGTTTTGAAGATAATTGGCTCTGTTTGTGTGTAAATAGTCTACTATTGTGGGTTAAATTGTATGACAATAACCTCTATAAAAAATATGTGCAAACAACATCAGTTTTAATATATAATCTCTATTGTTTTTGGGTGTGCAAAAGCAAGGAATAAGGATTATTTTTATTGAGTATTTGTTTTAATTCTGTGAAAACTCAAAAGAGTTGTAGCTCTATTTCTCCCTTTTTTATTGTGCCTCTTCCGTTCACATTGATGAATGTATGAAATGATTTCCATAAAATTTACACAGAAAAATTTAATTTGATTTTTTGGGTCAATAGCATCCAAAACATTTATGCAGGTTGGTTAGTTTCTTCTATAGAGGATGTCACATTTTCTATAGCACAGGGTAGTCCTCAATTTATAAGTCAGTTGTCTTAAGGGGAGGGAAGAGTTGTCTACCTACTCCTTGTAGTGGACATGTTAAAATTTTCTTTGATGGATATTCTTATTTTCTTGCCTACATAAATGATAATCTTCAAGAATAAAGGTTTGTTCCTCCAGTGATCCAAAGTAGATATTGTTCCCAGATTGTTCCTAAGAAAATCATTAAGTACCTCATACATAAACATAGTATTAACTAAGTATTATCTAAAAGGACTTTATTTTTTGCATGTTTGTGGTTCCATCAATGTATAATGGATATCATTATCATGATCCACATACTCCAAACAAACCCACAATCTTTCTATGGTGAGGTGAATTTCATATGTCAAATCTATTGACAGATGTGGTACAAGTATTTTGTGAAAATAAATAAAATATATTAAATTGATCTTTTTTATTTGAATTCATTTGAGTGGCATCTTCACTTGTTTTTCTATAATACTTGGTTCTCCATGATATTTAGACCAATATATCACTGCATTCTTTATGTCATGTATCAATATGTCTGCAGGTTATTTTTTATTTATTTATTTATTTTGATGTGCGTTCACCATTTTTATATTGATTGATCATCTTTTTTTTGTCATACAAGTTAATTTGAATAAAACTTGTACTAAATAAGCTAATAGGTGAATAATATAAATTGTCATAAGTGTAGACCAAAAAAAAGGATTTATTTGATTGATTGATGCCCTTTGTGCATGCACTTAGGCAATTGAAGGATAACACTGCTCAATTAGTTAAAAATACTCGAAATATAGACGTTCCTATTGATGAATCCATTTTTAATGTTTAGGAGGATACAAATTATGTTCTCATTTTTGAAGTTAAAGATCAACTCCTTAATAACTTGATGCAGTCTATTATAATGTTTAGTTATCTTGGTGCAATTCTTATTCCTAAAAAGGTCCCAACATTTTTAATCTGGGGTTACCTTACTTTCATGATTATAAAGATTTGATCTAAAATTCAATTCTGATAAAGGATATTGGTTTTGTTCATTACTCCCAATAATAGATATAAGTATGGATTGGTTTTAATTATACTACATTATATTTTTACAATGGTTTCATCTTGGATGATAAACTAATGCTTGAAAATAGTTCGAACTTGAATTTAAATATTGATACAACTTTGTCGTTAAATGAATGATCATAGAGTGCTTCAAGAGAATGAGCTACATTTATAGAAATAATTCCTTTCAAAATGTTTTATATTTTTTTCATATTACAGACATGTTATTTATAGGTCTATTTTGACATAACCTACATTCCCATAGATGGTGTTCTCTTTCCATTGTTGTTAATGTTGTTATTCCTTGTAAAAGATCAAGTATAGGTGTAGAAGAATATTTTGAGATATTTTCAGTGAAAATGATAAATATTGGAAAGAATATTATAAAAAGGAATGATATTTATAAGAATAGGCTTGGCTGCACAAAAGTTCCATAAACCTTACATTACCCAAACACTATTGATTTGTCAAATTCATGTGGTCTCATAGGGCATGGAATACCCAATAGTATATCCATTGCTATCCAATTAATACAAGATATATGGTCCATGAACAAAATTTTCACTCAAGTGCTATTATATGAATTGGTTCCTGAGGTAATATTATAGAATTTTGATAAGAATATAAAATAGATTTGCATCACTACTAAATTCATTATGAGCATATTTTAGTTCAATAAATATGTTTAGTACTCCATGTCAATCGTTAATGGTATTTAGGTCTTTTTTGTGTTTTCTCTTTTTGATATTATTAAAATATTTATAGACCTATTTGTAGGCACAACATTCAACCCAAATTATTTTATAGAGTTGTGTATAATATTGATCTCTAGTTGATTTTAGTGCCATTGGTGATATTAAATCATTGGTTGTACTAGGACAAATTTGGTTCTTTTTTTATTAATTAGATTCATATTATCTCTAGAAAGATAGAGACAGTAATATGGATTGAAGTTGTTGTCTCTAAAAAGATAAAAATGAAATTGTCTTTTGAGAAAAAAAAAAGTATTATTCTATATCATCTCTAAAGAGAAAATTGATACTCTTTCTATAAAGAAAAAGTAAGTAATATTCTATATCATATCTAAACATTCAATTAGTTGAGGCAATAATTATAAATGTTCGACTTGAAAACAAATCACAACTTCTTTTTTTCAATTTAAGACAATTTATTTAAGTATTATATCAAAATAGCCCTTGTTATAGTGAAAGAGTCTTATAATAATAAACTCAACTAAGCCAATGTCATATACAAATGGTACGGGATTGAAGAAAGTGTCATAAAATCAAAAAATAATTCAGGATAGAGTCACATAAGAATGAAAAACCCACACAAAGCATAATAAATGGTTATCCTACAGGAAAATAAATAGAAATGATGAACCATAAAATATGATAAAATAGTATGTCATCAATTGATTTATGTTAAAGTCACACCATAGTAAAATAAAATAAACATCAAATGTAGAGCTATAGAAAATATAATAAATATTAAGGTATATGTAAGAAATAAAGGTATCTCAATATAATAAATGTAAAGGTTATAGGAAAATATAACATGTAATAATATAATCTATAGAATGATATGTCCCTATGAATTGTATGGTCCACATGTATATGAATGTCTTGCATTTCTACATCTTTATATCATATATAAATTATATTTATTTTATTCCATTGATTTATATCATGAAATATATGTGTATAAAAAAGTATTATATATTTTTATCAAATATGTTATAAATAATACAAATAAATGTAATAATTAGTAAAACATATTATGCTCCAATCATGATTATAATTTTTTTTAATATTTTATTTTAATTTTAATTTTTAAAATAAATATATAGAAAAAAGAAGGGTAAACTAAAAAGGATTTGAAATATAAGAATGGAAGAAAACACCATACCATATTTTAAAATACATTTTGCATAAAATATAATAAAATGGAAATGTAGAAGTGAAAGAAAGCAACATGAACACACTATATATGTGAATTATAACATTTTATCTGAATAAAAGTATGTATGATTTGAAGGGGTATTATAAGACATCAGTGTCTATGCTCATATAATATCTAAAAAAACATTTATTAGATCATTTAACTTCAATGCATACCATATGAAGTATAGATAATCTATATGTAATGGTCAGCTAGCAATATGCTGCAAATAATATATATTAGAATATGACTGACGTAAAGGATCTATCATTTTAAGATAGATGTTATAGATATCTGCATCATGACATAAACAATTAAAAGTAAAGGGCCAAGTGAAATTAAATAGAACGGATAAATTAATGATCAATGTGTAACATGTACTTATATGTCAATATAGATAGAAGAATAGAGGGGATAAGCATTGAGAAAAACATGGAAAAACTATGTACAACATGTTATATTCTTACAATTTATATATTATCGATACTCATATGTATGCTGTGTATCATATATGTCATAAACATTAAATACATTTACATGTCTGTCATGTATGTAGATATTTCATTCCAGTAATTATGTAATTGTATTCACATATCCATCATAACTTCACAATATTACAATTGCTTTTTAATAATTTCTGTGTCTTAAATAGGATTATATTTGAATCTGTTTTCTTAATCTAAAGTGCAGTCGCGTATAGTAATTAGATATCAATATCTGGGCACTATTCAAAAGAGTGCTTTACGATTTCGTTTCGTATTTTTAAGATGTTTCCTCCCTCGAAATGTTAACAATCGGATATTCATGATGAAATGTATCTTAGTCATGATTATAATTGATTTCTTACCCCCATTATCCTAGACATCATAATCTTAGATTGGCATTGAATTGGGCTAAATTAAAGTAAACATGAAATGGGAAACACATTTTATGGCCGAGAGTTATCGACAACTCTATGGATCCAATGAACGGCCTGGATGAAGTAACCTATCCAAATAGTGAAGTCATTTCTAAAGAATATTAAAAGTGTCAATCTAAACATTAATTTCATAAGTTGTATTAGTCACAACATCGGAACGTTGTTTTTTCGTTTATATGAGGGTTCGAAATTAAAGGCTATATAACTGAAGAAAGCTTATATGATTTCTCTTTCAAAAACATGTTTCTGACATTATTTTTTGAAGGTACATATTGTTTATTTTTTATTTTTTGAAAATGATATTCTAGTTTTTAGATTATATTGGTTTTTTTAAATTTGTATTTTCATAATTTACTTTTTTATTTATATTTTAATGTTATATTAATTTTTATTTTAACTTTTATATTAATAATTATTCTTTTTACAATTGTATTATATGAGATTTTGTTTTCAATTATTTTGATGCATATTTATTATAATTTAACTTTGTTTCTTCTTAACTTTATATAAAATATTTAAATTATTAATTGTAGATGTATTTTATTTTTAAATCCATTCTTAATATCAAATTTCTGTGACAAAAAATTATTAAATGAAAATTCTTATATATATATATGTGTGTGTGTGTGTGTGTGTGTGTGTGTGTGTGTGTGTGTGTCAGTCATTGATGAATCGAGCCACTTATTTGCATGTGAACTATAGAATCCTCTAAATTTAACTTTTCGGCTGCATGAGGTATCATTTTTAAAGGAAATAAAATATTAAATAAGAAATTATTTAAAATAAATAAATATTTAAAAAGAATAAATATTAATTTACATTTGATGTTAAGCTTTTCATGAATAGTTTCTGTTAAATGATTTGAAAATATAAAAATAAATTGAAATTTCTCTGATCTTGAGAGTTGTAAAGGTTTATTTCTCTGTTTCTTACCAGTTATCTTATTATATAATCTTCTTTATTTTTATTAAATAAATATGTTGAAAAGTTTTAATAATAAATTAGTTCACAATTTATATATTATTTGGCTTCTTTAATTTATTACTAATAAAGATGTCAACCATTTGTAAATTAAATGTTCATAAATATTAATATGTTTATTATAAGAAATGATTCCACCTTCAAAGAAGTTCAATATCCTCTGAATACATAACGATCAGATGTTCTGTATGTGACCAGTCCATCTGCAAACGGTTATTTTGTTTTCACAAGAATGCAAACAAACATCTACAGCAATAAAATTGTCTTTTAGTTCGAACAATTCAGTTTCAATTGTTATTTCCTCTAAAACAATTTGCAATAAAGTCTCCTCTTTGGCTGGGAGTAAGTTTTGTTATTTTATTTAATGTTTTTTAATATGTAATTCATTTAATTTCTAAAGTAAATATTAAAAAAAGAAAAAAGAAAAAATTAACTTTTTTTCAGATTGGTTTTTGAAAAAAAAATTTGAAATCATATTATAAAGACTTCGTATTACTTTTCTCAAATTTATTAATTCTTAAAGATTTATATTCCAACATAATTAAAATAATTTAATTATATATATATATATGTTTGGAAAAAAATTGATAAAATTATATTATAAAGTTTTTTGAAATTACTAATTTCAATATATTAATTCATTGAAATTGATATTGTAACATAAATGAAAGAATTTAATTGTATTATATTTTTATTTAGATTAACTTTGAATGTAAATTGAATGAAATCATATTAAAAAGTCTTTTGACATTACTTTTCTCAATATATAATTTATTGAGATTGACATTCCAACATAAATGAAGGAATTTAATTCTACTATATTTTATAGAGTAAGAAAAACGGAACAAATGATAAATGTAAAATTGAATTTAAGAAATAAAACTTAATGGATTCCATTCGTCTATTTTCTTCTTGCCACTTCCATTTGTCTATGGCATGTTTTTGGAGAACCATATTATCGGTTTTGCTGTTTCTAGATGTTGATAATATATTCAATAGTTTCTTTTAAGAGAGATTATAAATATGTATTGATTTGAATTTTTTATTTATCAATTAAATAAATCTGTTTTGTTGTTTTTAAGATGTGGATTTTATTTATCTATATATATATATATATATATATAATGCAAATGTAAAAGTAATTGGTCTTGTAACAGTCCAAGATATTGAATTTGGAATTTGGGTAAAGATTTTTATCCACCTAAACAATAATGTATATGTAAAAATAATTGGTCTTCTAAACTTTGAAAAATATTAAATTTAGGTGGAGATTAACTAAACACTCAGGTTTCGTTATTATATCTCATCTTTACATCTTTAAAAAACAGTTAAAATTACCTTTTTTATACTTAAATATATTAATTTAATTTTTTATTTAAAAAAAAAACATTTTATATAAGAAGTTGATAATGTGTTGACTAGTTTCTTTCTCATGAAGGATCCAGACTATTTTATTCTTACATGTATTGATTTGAAATTTTTATTTTTAAAGTTTATCTTTGGTCTTCAGTGGTATGTTGACCATCCAAAGCATATATATTTATATTGTGATCATATGACTCACATTAAAAATGAAAATCGCTGATTTCTTCAGAGGGATCAAAATAGCTTCCTGCTAAATGGAAATAATATTTAGTGATACTACTAAGTACGTGACCAACATTTAAAATGTCAAGAAAAACGTAGTAGTATTCATCCAACGCAGTATGGCAATGCAGAATATTAATCATAATATTTTCTTCACTAAATTTAAAAAAAAAATCTCTTTCGGTTTGAGGATTCAAAATTTTAAAAATTATAATCAATATTTTTCTTGATATCTTTTTTTAGTTTTTTTATTTTGACTTTGATGGATCTATTTCCCAACATGTGAGGTTTTAGTTCCTTAACATTGCGAATTTCTTGGCACGAATGGTTATTTCTTGAATAATTTTATTCCTATCCATTTTGTGGGAAAATGAAGATGTTGAGGCATGCTGAAAAGATTTCACTAAAATTTTAGAATGGAACTCATGTCAAGTTATATGAGATCAGCAACTGCTGGTTTGGAATTATTGATATTTAAACATCAACTTCTTGGTGTGCTTTTTGTAACATAGAAACTGTTAGGTATCAATGATTTAGGGGCATTCTTGGGAGCCTAATGACCACTAGCTTTATGTCAGTTTGAGAATTTTTAAGAACTTTGAGAGTGCAAGATAATTATGAATTGTATTATTCTTGAAAACCTAGAAACTATTAGGTATATGTTAATTAGAATATTATTGGAGCTTCTTAATTTTTGTGGACTTATACAATAAAGGATTCCTCCAAACATAATGAACGCTAGCTCCATGTGACTTGGAAATTCTTGTAAAATATAGTGACCACCAAATATCTATGACATAGAGAATTTTTAAAAATATGGTGACTATTAATTACCTCTAATATCTGTTGTCACACTAAAAGACTAACAAAACAAGAACAAACACGAAAATAGATTATTTTTAAAAATTCTCTCTCTCTCTCTCTCTCTCTCTCTCTCTCTCTCTCTCTCTCTCTCTCTCTCTCTCACACACACACACACACACACACACACACACACACACACACACATTATATTATCCAACTGAAAATGAGGCAATGCACATGTCGATACAAGTATTTAATGTGAAATACCATGTAAAACATGATGCAACCACTTGGATGGTTTTAGGTTCTATGTTGCCTTCATTATTGTGCTTTCATATGTGGGTCATGGATTTATAGCTCCTTGAAAAATAACAAAATCCTTATTCTTCATCTTCATATTGGTTGTGGGAAAAATAGGTTAGTGTGCACATGGTGTCAATTTGCCCAAAGGTCCCTCTGACAATAAGTGTTTCCTACATAGAGAATCATCAAAATAGGGACTCTAACTTATGTAGTTATCTCCTACATGTTAGCTTGTATGTGAATAATGAAATGTGTGACAAACAAGTACAATAATGACTTAACTTATAACTTTGAAAATAAATCTCTTAGGTTTCTCCTTCATTAATTTACATCTATGGATGTTATGTCCCTATGACTGATATTGAAATAATACAAAATAAGTATATTTTTCTTACTTGAGTGTTTGATAGATTGCTTTTGGTAAATTTCCTTGGTATTTTTAGGTATTCTCTAGGTGAGGAATGATTGTGGATTGATTTTGTATTTATACCAATACCTTTGAGAATATCTCAAATTAAATCACTTAAGTTGGCCTTGAACATATGTTTCATTTATAAATTGGATGATTTTAGGGCATTAGACACTTATGTCGATGGAAGTATTTGATTAAAATGCATGTGTCTAGGTGGTTAGAAAATGGGTGCAGGTATAGAACTTGAAAAGATGGAAGATGAGTAGGTTTATAACATTCTAGGAAAAATAGAAGTCTCGATTCATCTTAGGTTGGATTAAGAGATAAGTAATTAGGAACATAGAGATAGATTGTCTGAGTCTTTTGATAAAAAGAATGGTCTAGAAGTAGAAGGTCCATCTATGGTATATAATTTTTATGTTAATAAATCTAAAAACTATCAAGAAAATAAAATTACCAATAGCCCAAGATCATTCACAATACATGGAATTTATTCATATTGAATGACTTGAAATAATTACAAATCCAAACCATGCTTAAATTAGCCTCAACTCAGAATTACAGTTAACGTGGAAAATTTTAAAAAAAACTAAAATATATTAAAAAAATAATAATTGTTAACTACTATTTTTAGTAAGTTTCACATGCAAGAATGTGTGGATCTAATTTTTTTTTGAAATATCCTATAATCTAAAATTAGCCTATATGATGAAATTAAACTGATGTTTACATCTGGTCCTAAAAATATATAATTTTTAAAAATAGAAAAATAAAAATCATTAAACAATAATTTCATACACTTAGATGATCACCTATGGCCTCCAAAAAATATCAAAAATAATTGTAAGAGAATAGAGTTACTTATGGAAGCATTGAATTTTTTGAGATAGTCATTTGGTGTGTAGAAGAACTCAAATGGAGATAGAAGTAAAAATTGATGGCCTTCAAAGGTTGACCTACTTTTTTGTATCATATGTGATTAAGACTAAGGTGATAAATAATTCAAAAATAGTGTCCAAATTTACCCCCTTTAGTCTAGTAATGAAATTTCTAGTGTAAAGAAAATAAATATGTGTGTGGTTTTGTATGACACACATTTTATTTGCTTTAGTATAATATGAGTGATTTACTAGTGATTGACCTACAACCAAGAGCATCAATATATTTGATATGGTCATTTTATCACATGGAAGAGATAAAATGAATATACGGGTCAAAAGTTATGGCCTCCAAAAGTTAGCTTATCTTTTTTTCATTATTCTCCTCTAGTTGAAAATAATATAGCTCTTGTGAGTTTCCCTAAATATACTACTTCCATTTTTTGGGTTAATATTATTTATATCCCATTCTATAATCTAAGTATTGTCTTCTTGCTATAATCCTTCGCACTAGACCAAATACCTATTATAATTCCCTTGCATTGTGCTCATTGTCTTCATATCCAAAACCTACACTATCTTTTCCTTATTCTTCTTTAGAATTTATTTCACCCAATTTACATCTTCATGTTCATCACCTTCATCATCTTCTCTATGGAATTCATATAAATGATGTAGAAAAAGTAGGCCAACTTCTAGAGGCCATAACTTTTGACCTATAGCTATGTTTGAGCTCTTTCACATGTCAAAATGATCGTCTCAAAAATATTGATGTTTTCATAAGTAGATATATTTACTTACAGTTATTTTTAATATTTTTTGAAGGCCATACGTGATCATCTAAGGGTCTAAAATTACCGTTTAATGAGTTTTTTCAAATATTTTTATTTTTAGAAATTATATATTTTTAGGATCAAACATAAAATTTACTTGAATTTCATCCCATAGAATAGTTTTATAATTTAATATATTTTGTAAAATTTTTAGAGCTTGCACATGCTTGCATACAAAACTTACTAAAAATAGTAGCTGCTAAAAATAGATTTTTTTTTAGATTTTAGTTTTTTTTTTTTTAAATTTTTCATGTCAGCATTAATTCTGAGTTTAGGATTATTTAAGCATGGTTTGAGTTTGTAGTTATTTAAAATTATTCAATGTGAATCAAATTTAAGTATTATTTAAGATCTTGGTCTATTGGTAATTTTATTGTCTTGATAGTTTTCAGTTTCATTACCCCTACATGTAATGATGAATATTTGCAACAAACATTGTGATTTCTTGCCTAGAAATGTATTTCATTCAGTATTTAAGGAGAATATTTATTTAAAATCCAAATAAACTCTCTATCTTAATATGTAACTACCTAGACATGTCTTTCATCACTCATTTGTAAATTTCTAATCTCCTTGGACAAATACCCTTCCTCTTATGTAAGCAAAAGAGAAGCCTTTCTTTGCAAAGATGACATTAGAACACTCCATATCCATGTTCATTTGAAAAATATTCTTTGGAATGGCCCACCTTGATCTTGTATACATCAAATATTTCTCCTATAGAGTTGTTTGAATAAGTAAAATATGAAGAAATGCAAGACTTAGGTTATTTTTTACCTTTTTCTTCAACTCAATTTTCAACACATCAGTTTTTTCACTTTTGAATATTTAGGGTTGTCACCAAATTTTTAATGCATAAGAGAATTATTTTTCTTTTTTTAGACTTATGGAGAAATTCTAGTCCTATTTGTAAATTTTTAATTTCTTTGTTTGGGGGAAATTTGGAACTTAGTAGCACATTTACAACTTGCAAATTGGGAACTTGCAATTCATAGTTGTAGTTCCCCTACAAAGTTCTCATATGAAACTAGAAACTCCAAGCGTGAATTACAACGTACAAATTTGGGACTTGTAATTTGTAATTATAGATCCCTTAAAATGTTCCTATATAAAACTGGGAACTCTTAGTGCAAATTGCAACTTGAAACTTTACAGATTGAAAATTGTAGTTGCAATTCCCCTCAAAAGTTCCCATAAGGAAATACGAAATCCAAGTGTAGTTTCCAATTTGCATAAATACAAAATTAAAATTGGCCTTAAAGGTTCCACTTTGAACTAGGACATCATATTTTATTGATATTGACTGGCATATTTGGGAGATCTAAGTGAAATTTACATATTTTCAAAATTGCATTCCTCTTTGAAGCTCCTCTTGAGTTGACTTTCTTCATTTTCTTTGACCGGTGGGATTGGGAGAGTTGACTACAAATTGAAACTTGTATTTTTATGAAGTGTAATTTGCCGATTACATCTTCCATCAAAATCTCCTATGGACTTTTGAGCATCAAATGCTCTTTTGAAACTTTCAATTTCATAACTTTTCACTGACTTCATTCGAACCTAGTTTAACTTAAATGATAATATTTGCACTTATTTTCCCTTGAGATGAACTTATAATACCATCCTCTACTTTAATAAACTAATATATTGGAAAAATCTTTGGTACTTTTGAAATATTGATGCAAAATTTAAGTAGAATAATATTTGAAGAAAATGGAAAAATTACCTTGAGCCTTCTAACAAGTAAGTCATAATTTTTATAATCAAAATAGGAGGCACTAGATATATAGTCAATAGCTTGCAACATAGACAAAATAACATAAATTTTAAAGAATACCCTCTAGACTGAGACTTCAAGCATAACAATTTTATCTGAACCCCTAAAATATTAAACATAACCTAGAAAGAGCCTACAATGTTGCATTCCAATACTTCAAATATTTGAAAGTCCCCATCAATCTTAAATTACACTAGGGTTACAAACATGTCAAAAAATTAATATTTGATCCTTGGGTTCTAATAACTTTGTTTAATTTACCTTAGAATCTCATGCATTTTTATAATCCTTTACTTCTACATAAAGTTCATGGATCCCCTTTTCATTAATTCAAGATTTGAATCACTATTAATCTCACTTTTTTTTATTACCTATGATACTTCTGTGGTGGTCATGAGGGATATGTCCAACTCTAAGAGGGCTTATTTAGGATTGTTCACTTATCTTGTTAAAATTTTTGGAACAATAGTAAAAGGGTCCTAATCCACATCTAGGCTTGGTATCAAGAAATATTTTTCTAGAGGCATCAATGAATGCCTGCAATATTTAAACCTAATCTTTTATCTACTTCATCAGCATCAACAATACCTACAGTGGTGAAGCTATTAGTTTCCTTATACATTTAATGAAGAGAATGGAAAATCCTATAACCAACTATAGTCAGGCATAATTGATTCCACTGTTGTGTTCTCTAAATGATCTTTAGCTCTAAAACCATATGGTCCATACCTATTTATGGGAATAGGTTGTACAAAAGATGCATGATGTGCATTTGTAGTGTTGATTCCCAGTTGCACACCTTTTACATTAAACCTTTCACACTTTGAATAAAATGGAAAATAAAGATGAAAAATCCACTAATATATCATTTTAGTCAAGGAGGGGTTGGTATCTAGAATAGACCAAATAGAGAAAATTATTGAGAGGCATTGAAAAAGGTTATGGTCAACTCCCTATTACTTATGGATCTCCCTAAACCAAGGTAAGAGGACCTATAGGGTAGCTTTCTCATATGGAGAGATTATACAATTCAACCTCCATGGGGATTATTAGCACAAAAGGACACAAATATGACCATGACACAACCAAACCTACACACTCTAGCTGAGAAGAGTTGTCACACAGAATGCATAGATACACTAGGTCACATACATGATACTAAATACAAATATAAAAGTTCTTACAACCTCCACTCTAAAGAATATTCAACAACAAGTGGTTGAATGAAAGATTGTAATGCTAGTCTTTAAATCACAAAATGCAAACACATGTTAGGTATGCATCTATAGGGAAATAACACTTATGATATATAACAAGGGTATGCTATTTATAGGGTAGGATAGGGTAGTATACTTTGATAGTAATAAGAAGAGGGTGGTGTGTCGGTCGTTTTCAAACACTACGGACACTTGAAATATTCATAACAACACTTATTACAAAGGTGAAAAAAAATGACTTACAAGCTATTGGGAAATACCAAGAGTGATTTACATTGATTAGTGTCGATACAATGCAAATACCCAAATTATAGCTAAAACCCTAGATCATATATTGAAAAATAAAATATCAAATACTTTTTCCTACTAAATTCAAGAACCCAAGGTGCATAATGAGGTACTCAACAAAATATTTCCAAATCCTTATACAAGAAGGGTTTATAACCTAAATCTATGCCTACGATGACATTCATTCATAAGCACAAAGCTAGATATCTAATCATTAATAGAAGAAAACAAAGAACCACAAGTATTCTCCATTATCTTGAAAAGAGATCTTACATAAATCAAAGTTTCAAAATACTACCATGGGAACAACCATGGTAGATTTACTCCATTTTGGATAGGGGCGACATATAGACTTCCTCTCAGAGCTTTCTAATGGTTTTACATCTATAAAAACCTTATCAAGAGAGGTAAAACACACACAAAAATGATCCCAAAAAAATTATATACCACAAACATAGATAAAACAAAGTCCAACAACAATGACCAACCCTTGAATAGAGAATAAAACCCCCTATTTATACATTTTGCACCGCTTTTAAATTTAGGATTATGGGTTGTAATTTACAAAGTTACAAATTAACACTCCAAATTCTACCAAGATCCTCCCAAATTGAAAATATTCCTTACCATGCCAAAAATCTTCATCCATTTGTAAGAAAAATCATTGATCTAACTACTTGTATAAGGAATGATGTAGACATGTAACAAACCCTTTGATTTCATGACTAGAGATGCCCTTTTACATGATCTAGAAGGTGAAATTTTGTGGTGGAGGATGACCAAACTTTGTCCTCATGTGTAATTACATGGAGATGCCTTTGACCACTTGCTTTCATAACTCAAACCTCCTACACACCTAACTTTCCTCTTGTACACATCAAAGAGAGCCCATTAACTTATGATGATTCCAATTGAATGCTCTAGTTGTGGTAGAGGTAGAAAATGATTCATAGTCCATTTGGAAAATTTGATTCAAAATGTCATATAAAATCTCTTTTGCATTGTGATTTCTTGCTCATCTATGAAGGACCCATCAATTTTAGCTCCTAATCCATATTTTACCACATATTAACACATGACACCCCATATCAGGTCCAACTAGGCACTCATGGGGTCAAAAGCGACTAAGTCATTTCATTGGCTCAATCTAGACATATGTCAAATTCTTGTGCCATCATGAATCTATATCAAATATGCACTTTTGTTACTTTAATAAATCTTTGTGAATTAAATTCATCGTAGGTCATTGTTCTTGACATGGGCCTCTGAAATCATTCCACCTGGTAGATTCATGGCTTCTCTGTGTTCTTTTTCATTTTTTGGATGTTGTTACACTACATGAAAGCCTCTTGTTAGATCTTAATCCCCGTTAAATTGTCAACTATTTACTCACACAATTAATCTCAATTACACAAATCAAATGCTCTTCACTGATCCCTTTAAACCCAAGATTAATATGGACCATTTATTTATATCTAGCTCATCATGGTTGTGACACATGTCACTACTACATTTGATCCAAACATTTTGAAAAGTCTAGTCTCATTTGCACTATCGATATATATGATGCATGATTGACCATGAACCATTAATTTTTTTGGTCACTTAACAAGAGTTTGAAACTTGTCCTTCTCGTATCTCTCTAGAGGATATTTAACTTGATGACCCTTGCTTGCCATTGGATCCATTAAAAGGGTTCCTATATTTGTGACACTTATCACCTTCTCACTTGTCCTAGGCTTTGTTGAAATCTTGACCTATTATGTACCATTGATTAGGATCTATATGCTTTATTGCATACCATCGATCGATGGGAACATGATCAAAATTTTAATCATGTCAACAAGCATGATAGTTGACACATCCGTGCTTGTCTAAAGTCCTTTTAACTTTTCATCTTTTATTTTGCACTGTTCAATTGTGATCAGCTAGGTTAATTGTGATTGGCTCCAAGTTAACAATGAAAATAATGAAGTCAGAATTTAGGGAATAGAGAACTTAGTATAAAAACTTAGCTTAAGGTATTGGTGAATAAATAAATATGATATAAGATTTAGGATAGGACACATAGCTATGTTCATAGCAAAGGGACCAAGTGTTAATTAGACCAAATAGATAAAAGGACCAAGGGCCATAGGAAATACAAAGGACTAAATACAAATTTTAGACTAAGGTTTGGCATGTTAGTAAATATGATGAAACCTTAGTAAAAAATTTAAACTAAGTCCATGGCATATTTAAAGTGTTCTCATATAAATTTATCCCACCAATTTGAATTTAAATCAAAAGGCCTAAGCTAGGGAATTTGGGACAAGGGTCTTAAAGTGATCAGACATGAATTCAACTTGGATTTTGATAGACCAAAGTCTAGTAAAGACCAAATTAATAAGACATTTGCCCTCCGATAAACATTTGAAAATAAGAAGTGGGCTAAACAAATTAGGCATCTATGCTTAACAAGGTCTCAATTTCTTTAGTGTAATTTTGGAAACTAACATTGGCTCTCACCAAGGGATGTACACCCCCTAAGGGTATGCAAAGAAACCCAGATCATAAGACCAAGTACCAATCCATTATGTCATGGAGTCAACACCTAGTCAATTTATATCAATAGAGACCTATGAAGGATCAATAAAATAAGGTAGACTAAAAAAATAGATTATAAGGATATGAAATTGAAAACATGATAAAGAACACAAAAGGAAATTATACAAAGAAGGCCCAAAACAAAGGGGAAATAAAACAACACAATAATAATTGTATACACTATTAATTATGTACACAATTATAAACTCAATCAAGAAAGTGTTTGAGATCTCTTCCATTGACTAACAATTCTAGATTTTCATCATGTAGGTCTCTCAATAAAAAAGTGTGTTCCCTAATTTCATAGTCATTAGAATAGGGACCCATCCACAAGGTATCAAATTTGTCATGCTTGTCTTTATCCTCATGCCTGTTGTCCTAAATTAGAACTAGATCACCTACTTGGAGGGTTATTTGAGTAACCTTCCTATCAAATATCTTTTTCAAATTTTCCTTGAAATTGAGGTGTCTATCATGAATTTTTTTTCAAATTTCATTAAACTCAACAGTTGGATTCATCTTGATTTCATAGCAGTTGATTTTCTCATCATATTTTAGTTGTTGCATTAGTTGATAGTTTGGTAGCTACACATTTATAGGTAGAACTACTTGAGCTTCATAAAAAAGATCAAAATTCCTTTTTGTTATAGCTCTTTTGGGTGTGATCCTATCAGCTCATAAAGAAAAATTCCATTGTTCACACCACTTCTTATTTACTTTCAATGTTCATCAAATGACTTTAACCAAGTTATTCTTACTATATTCTACTTTCCCATTACCCTGATGTGTAGCCTTCTTTGTAGGGATCACTTCAACCAAATTTATAAAGTAGTCAGTTGTAACTAGTATCCATCTATGTCCAACACTTGACGAATCAACAATTTCTCCAATGAAATCCATTCTCCAGTGTCTTAATGGGCCTCTAATTGTCACAAGATGCAAGGGAAGAGAACTTAAAGCTTTTATCCTCCAAACAAAGTGCTAACACTTCTCACACTTTCTAATTTTTTGAGGAACATCCTTGAATAATGATGGCCACCAATAAAAACCTCTCAAATTTTTTTGAGTTGTAACCTTAGTTGCAAAATTACCACCACATACTCCACTATGGAATTATTTAATCAAGTTAGTAGCTTATTCTTTTGGCATGCATCTTAGGAGAACCCCATCTAGGTTCTTCCATGCAAGCCAATTTTTAGTCAAGAAGTACATTTGGGAAATAAGATTAAGATTCCTCCTTCGATTAGTTTCCAAGTTAGGGGACAAATCATATTTTACAAGTAATAACAATGTATTTATATCATGGAGATATATTAAATTAACCCAAGGAATCATCAACATTGGAAATATCAGTATTTACCTCAATGGCTTGAAAATTGGTCTTAACCATGAGCTTAGATAGACCTATCACTCACACTAATTTGGTGGTCTGAATATCCATGTCATACTCTTGAATCTTGTTGACCCACTTGCATCTCTTAATCTATGGTTTAGTCTATGTCAATATGTGCTTTACCATGGTATGTCAGACATAAGCAATAATCATTGAACTCAAAATATAAGGTATGAATTCTTTGATAGCCTTTAAGAGAGTGAATGCTTATTTTACCATGATGGTGTAATTTAGTTTAAAATCTTGCATAACTTTGCTAAAGAAAATTATTGGTTGAATATGTCCATCTTAATTTTTTTGCAATAGAACAACAACAAAAACAACAACAACAACAACAACAACAACAATGTATTATAATTCAAAAGAGAAAATCTGAAATGTCTTAGTGTAATCAAGGTTGGCTTAGTGTAATCAAAAAAATTGAAGGTCTAGTCCTTATTCAACATAAAAGTGATAGGCAAAGTAATATCTAAAATGTTAGATAGAAACCTCCTTAAAAAATTAATTTTCCCAAAGAAAGAATGAATTCCCTTCTTAGACTACGGGATGGGCACTTTGTCAATGGAATATACCCTCTCAGGGTCAATCATAAAACCATCATTTAATTTTATATATCCTATCAACTTGGACTTTTGTACTCGCAAGTGGCATTTCTACGGATTAAGCAAAAGTATAAACTACCTAGATCTGATCAACACTTTCTCTAGATACTCCAAATCTTCTTCTCTAGTCTTTAGATTACACAGTAATATCATCCTAATACAAAACAATAAACTTGTTGATCATCACTACAAACTAAACATTTATATCTCACTTAAACATTACACCAACATTCATTAGCCTAAAAGGAATCCTCATATATGCATACGCATACCAAGGCATTATAAATATGGTCTTGGGTCTCTTAGTTTCCTTCACCACAACCTAGTCATATCTAGAAAAGCCATATAAAGTGGATGACATCTCTGATCCTATAACACTTTGAAATAGGTTGTCTATATTGGGCAGGGGATAATTATATTTTAAAGAAGATTTAATAAAATTTTGGAAATGCACACACAAGTAGATGCCACAAATTTTCTTTCTTATAAGGACTAAATTTTTAACCCATGATGAATACCTAATTGGTTGAATGATACCATCATCCCTTAGCTTGTTTAACTCATCCCACATTATTTTCCAAGATAGGTTTAATATGACTCTATTTTTCCCTAAAAGTCTTTCTATCAGGTTTCAATGGAATTACATGTTGGAATAAGTCTTCCCTATAAGCTTTCAACTTATAATAAGACCATGCTAAAAAATGCTAGTACATTTTTAGTAGTTGAATGTAAACCTAATTGTTATCAACACTTAGGTGACTACCTAACCAAACATTCCTTAGATTCTCATGAAAACCCAAATTACACTTAGTCACATCCTTTGAAATAAATGAAACTTGAATCTTTATTCTATCCCCTCCATCAAAATATGCATCTAAACATACCAATCCTCTAGGGAGCATGTTTGTCTTCAACTAGATAATGTCCTTCCCAAATAAGGTTTCTTTTTTGTCACAAAATTGAACCATAGATTCCAAGTCTATGAGCTAATCATAAAACTCAACATCACAATTTAAAAACCTCCTAATTTTTTCATCATCATCAAACACTTTCTAGTTATGAACATTATATGAGATTGAAGACCTAACAAGCACCTCCACTTGATATTGACAATGAGGGCTTGTATTTGTAATGTCAAATTAGGTACCTAACCCTACAAGTTTGGCATCTTCTTGATTGAAACATATATCATGATAATAAATATTTAATGAATCAAAGAATTCAATCAAATCCTATACAAGATAATGTTATTGCTTTTAAATTTTACTTTCTATGGCATAAGCATTATGGACTTTCTTTACCATTAGCTAGGAATCACCCTTGACAATCAAGATTTTAATTCAATGTTCATGGGTATTTTGTAAACCAGTTAAAAATTCCTCATACTATGTATTATTACTAGTGCACTCAAAGGAAATTTGAAAATATAACTTGAAATAGTTACCATTGGTGGCATAGAATACAACCCTTATTCCATTTCCAAGATTGGAGTAAGCCACATCGAAACACACATTCCAAACTACACCTTCGCTATCAGGTTCAAAATCAAGAGTAGTAGGTTGATCATTGATTTCAATATTCCCAATGAAATTCCCAAGCCCAACATCTGTGTACAATACTCCATTTTGAACATGTTTTGGATCTTCAATTACATGTATCATCTTTGGTTCTCTATAAATTTTGACCATCTTACACTCTAACAGAATGCTGGCATAAGAAAGGTCCATTTATATACTTCTACCCATGCTAGTAGCCCATTTACATGATAACACCATCCCCCACTTAGGTGAGATGTCCATAACTACCAATTCTATATTCAACTACATACCTAGATGCACTACCAACTACAATACCAACCCCTTGACTTGTCCATGGTATAAAACTTGACAAAGCTGATGTAATCTTAACTCTGAGATCATTTAATACACCTAAGGGTAATGCATTACAAAAAACACCAAAATCAAACATGCAATTATGGAAAATAATACCATTGATCAACATGGTTGTATAAAATGGGCCCGCATTCAGTTGACTCTCTACTAATGTATTCCCCAAATATATTTCCAGAGTGCGTTCAACAACCTCTTCAAATTCTTCATCACTTTCTAGGGGTGTTTGGGGTAAATAAATTTCATTTTATGATGATGTCTCACTAAATTCCAAGTATTCAAATTCCATCTTTATATGCTCAATTATTCTTATTAATTCAATAAATGGCATAGTGATTTTTAGATGGCTCAACATTTAGGCCATATCACATATACTATACTAAGGAAGAAGAGTATTTGGTGGAAGGGTAACAACACGTTCAAGTAGAATAACATCACTTAAGGTCTGAAGTGGAGTAAGATGGGGTGGATATGCATGCTTAGTAGTAGCCTTTAAATATGGAATTAGTTTAACATCATTCACACCCTTAAGAATACTATATAGCAAGGGTACTTTATTTTTAACAAGAGCACCTCTCAGCTTAGCAACTTGGGAAATTGGTACAGGTTTAGGAGTATTAATAACTAAAATAGTTTTCTTAGCTTCCTTACTTGCATCCCCTTCCCTTGTATTTGTAGGGGTAGTGTCTTGAAGAGCAATAATTAGTTGCCTAATTCCCAATTAGTATTCCTTCTCTTGGAAAAATGTTGCATTGATTAGTAGTTGCCTATTCTCAACTGATGAAACTACCCCATCACATTTTTTTAATCATGAATTTTCTTAAAAAGTCAAAATCATTAATAGGTAATTCATATGCCTATGCCATATTAACCTCACAACCAAATTTTCAATTTGGGACACATACCTTTTGTACCAATCTCCAAAATTGATCAACAATGATAACATTCATCAATTTTATGGAAGCAAGTATCTTGCTTCAGAGACTTTGACAATTGAGCATCATAATTTCATCACTAGATGATGCATAATTAAGTTCATCCACATCTTCATCAATTAGTTCAGCTATATCACATGGAGTATGTGGAATAAATCACTTGTCACACCAATCAACATCAATATCACAACCTACCACATCCACTTTGGCATTTAATGGATCAAACACTTCTTTTACATCCCCTTTATTCTAATGTATATATGTTCTTTCATCACATGTAAGCCTCTTCCCTTTTTCATTGTTTTGATTATAGAAAGTATGCCCCCTTTATGACTAATTCAAATTTGGAGTCCTCTCTTGACTGGTAGACACATATATTGTATGACATTTCTTTGACAACAGAGGCCAAATTCTTAACCATCTCCTCAAAATTAGCATTCTTAGTGGACTATGTCTAATTAGGATTGACCAACTTCACATCAGTTCGTTTGTTCATGGGATTTTCCATAAGTTTATGTTGTTCTCAATTTATATGACCATATTGAATTCTAATCGTAGGTTTATGGGATCCTTGTCCCATAAATAATATATAACCTTCTTATCAATGTCATCACATTATTTTATGAAGCATGTTGTATCACTAGGCCTTATGTTCTCGAGTAATCACATCATGTCTTTGTTGAACCATTTGTTTAAGTATTGCATTCACTCATTGAGGTTCTTCTTTATGTTTTGAAAGTCAGCCAAAAGGAACCCTAGAACAACTGTATCACCATACTAAATTCTTAAAACTTTCCTCATTTCATCCTAAAAATCAATGCATCCACTGGAAAGAGAATTGAACCATTAGTGAGCATCTTCCTCTAGCATGTGTAATAATAATTTTATGCACACATCCTCATTTGTAATCTCATAATCTTCAATAATATAGTGAAAATATCTCAAGTGTTGATCATTTCTCACTGCATTTTTCCTTTAGAATTTTGGAAAGCTATTCCTTTCTTCATTTGGGACTTCATTAGGATAACCTTCCATGTTATCAAAACTTATAGGTATGAATCTTAGAACATGGAATGTAGGACATTCATCCTCATCTTAGTCCCTGTACCTTATGATTTATTCAATTGAAGCTTTAATAACAACTAGCAAAGGCATATGAGGGGTTGAATGAAGGTGACTTATAAGATCAAATGTGGGAGGGAATTCAGCTAGTTGAGAAAGAACTAGATAATAGATAGGACTATAAGGTTTAGAATGACTAAAAGAGAAATGAAAGTCCTCAGTAATGGTTAGTTCAACAAAAATATCAAGATTATCAAAATCTTGGTAGTCTGGACACTATTTAAAAACTCAACCTTGCCATTCAATAGGCCTCCAAACATGTCTCCCTTTTTTGATGAATACTTAAGGGAGAAAAAGGTTTCTTAGATGAGTAAGCTTTGAAGGATGAACTCAATCCTTCCAGCTTTGAAAAAAAGAAAGAGCACTCAAAGTTGGAATGAAAATACTCAAAATAGGCACCGAACATCTTGAAACCAGATTATAAAATTAGAGTTGCCAATAAAATCAACATTCTAGATTATAATAATAAACACATTGATTTTGATACATTCTGGAAACATACTTGTTGAATTTGATGATGAGATAAAAGGCAAAGATAATATTTTTTTTATAGTTATGTCTAAAATGGGATAAAATGCCTTCCAACATGCAATTTTAATACCTCTTCATAGTAAACTTAGCAGAAGTCAAATTGTCAAATATTTAATTTCTTGGCACGTCCCAAGTGGAGTATTATGGATTTAATGACCAAGATAGTTCTAATATAGAAAATAATAACAAAAAGCTTTCAAACTGAAATACGTATAGCCCTCTGCAAGACTCCATAACAATGGCACCAACTAGGTGTTAGTTCCCTATTATACACCTCATATGCTCAGCCTTGTACACTATGAAAAAAATAGAAAACAAAAATGAAAAACCCACTAGTATGTCGTTGTAGTCAAGGAAGGGTTTGTTATCTATAATATACAAATGGATAAAATGACTGAGAGGCACTAAAAAAAGGTATGGTCAGTTCCTTGCTACTTTTGGATCTACATGAACCAAGGTGAGAGGGATTATGGGGTAGCTTGCTCACACAAAAAGATTATACAATTCAACCTCTTTGGGGATTATTGGCACAAAGAGACACAAATATGCTGAGTGCACAACCAAAATTTCATACTCCACCCAAGAATAGTTGTCAAATGGAATGCATAAATGCACTAGGTCACATATAAGCTACTTAAGATCTATAAACAAGTACATACAACTTTCATTCTAATTAATATTAAAAAATAAGGGGATGAACAAAATATTTTAATGCTAGTCTTTAACGCACAAAATGAAAACACATGAGAAGTATGCATGATTTTATGCATTTTCAGATAAATAACACTTATGATATGCAACAAGGGTGTGTTATATATAGGGTAGGACAAGGTAGGATAGTTTGATATTAATAAGAAGAGGGTAGTGTATTGGTGGTTTTAAAATAGTAAGGACTCTTGCAATATTGATAACAACACTTAATACAAAGATGTAGAATAAATTAATTACAAGCTAATGAGCACTACCAACTATGATTTACATCCATTAGAGGAAATATAATGCACATACCCAAATGATCCTTGAAACTTTAGAACATACACTAAAAACTAGAATCTCAAATATGTTTTCCTACTAAATTCATGAACCCAAGGTGCTCCATTGAGGTATTCACCAAATATTTCCAAATATCTAAGAAGAAAGGGGTTTATAACCCATATTTATGCCCAATATGACAACCATATATAATCACAAAGCTAAATATCCAATAATCATTGACCTTAAAACATTTCATTGCATTTAATTAACAAAAGAAAATAAATAACCAGTAGTATTCTCCATTATATTGAAAAGAGATCTTACATACATTAGAGTTTGAAAATACTACCATGGGGATAAGAATGGTGGATTTGATCTATATTGGATAGGGGAGACATATAGGCATGCTCTCATAGTTTGCTAATGGTTGTACATCTATAACCACCTAAGTAAGAAAGACAAAACACACACAGTAGTGATCCCAAAAAGATTTGTAGACCCTATACATAGGGAAAACAAAGACCAATAGCAATGACCAACCCTTGAATAGAGGACAAAATTCCTTATTTGTACATTTTGCACCACTTTCAAATCTAGGACTATGGGTTGTAATTTGTAAAGCTACAAAACAACCCTAAAAAATTTGTGAAGATGATGTCAGCTAGGAAATATTCCTTACCATGTTTGAAATATTCATCTATTTAAAAGAAAAATCATTGCTCTAACTGTCTCTACAAGGAATGATGAAGATTTGCAACAAACCTTTTGTTTTAATGATTTGAAATGCCCTTTTACATGATCTGAAGGGTGAAGTTTTGTATTGGAGGCTAAACAAACATTGTCCTCATGTGTAACTACCTCAACATGCCCTTGACCACTTGCTTGCATAGTTAGAACCTCCTATATAGCTACCTTTCCTCTTATGTATGCTGAAGAGAGCCCATTACATTATACTGATTGCATTGGAATGCTATACTTATGGTAAAGGAAAAAAAATGATCAGTGGTCCATTTGGAAAATATGATTTGGAATGGCCCATAGAATTTATTGTACACTATGATAACTTTCTTGTCCATGAAAGACCAATCAATTTTAGCTCCTATGCCAAAATTTGCCACATATTGACATGTGGTACTCCACATCAAGTCTAACTAGGCACTCATTGGGATCAAAAGTAACTAAGCCACTTAATTGGCTTTATCAAGATACATGTCATGTTCTTATGCCATCTTAAAGCTAGATCAAATACACACCATCAAACCTTTAAGAAGTCTCTGGGCATTAACTTCATCATGAGCCATTGATCTTGACTTGGGCCTCCAAGATCCTACCACATGGAAGCTTCATCGATTCTCTATGATTCATTCAATGCTTGGATGCTATCACATCATGTGGAAGCCTCTCATTACATCTTTGAACCTATTGAATTGTCAATTATTTTCATGTACCATTGATCTCAATTACATAGATCAAATGTGCTTCCTTGATCCTTTTGAACCCAAGATTAACATAGACCATTGATTCATATCTATTTCATCATGGTTGTGACATATATCACTAATTTGTTTGACCTAGACCTTTTGAAACATCTACTCTCATTCATGTTATCAATTTTCCATATGATAATCGACCACAAACCATTTATTTTTTTGGTTGATCATCTAGTATATGACACCTATTCTTATCACATTTATTTTGAGGATACATGAATTGATGTCCCCACTCACCATTATATCCTTTAATAGGCTTCTTGAAATGGTGACACTTGTCACTTTATCACTTATCCTAGGTTTTTGTTGAAATCTTGACCTATTATGCACCATCGATTCAGAACTATCTTCTTTACCACATACCATCGATCAATAGGAACATGCTTAACCTTTTAATCATGCCCAGTGAGCTTGAAACTTGACACAACCATG
The DNA here is from genome assembly GCA_037957365.1 of Torreya grandis. Lineage (NCBI taxonomy): Eukaryota > Viridiplantae > Streptophyta > Pinopsida > Cupressales > Taxaceae > Torreya > Torreya grandis. Next base: position 264,946 of record JARHVA010009097.1, on the reverse strand, counting down.
TTTGTCCCAAGTTCATTTGAATTTTTAGCTTTGATCACACATCATCGTATCATATTTCCCGACATTAACATGCACTATTCAATTATGATCCTTTAGGTAGGTTGTGATTGGTTCCAAGTTAACAATAAAAAAAGGATGTCAAAATTTGTGGAACAAAGAACTTGTATAAAATCCTAGCCTAAGGTCTTCATGCATAAATAAATATGATAGAAGCTTTAAGATAGGACTCGAAGCTAAGTTCATAGCAAATGAACCAAGCATTAATTAGACCAAACAAATAAAAGGACCAAAGGCCATGAGAAATAAAAGGGACCAAATACAAATTTTAGACTAAGGTTTGGTCATGTTAATAAACACAAACTAAACATTTGTATAAAATTTAAACTAAGTCCAGAACATATATAAATTATTCCCAAGTAAATTGATCCCACCAATTTGAATTTAAATCAAAGGGCCTAAGCTAGGGTAATTAGAACCAGGGTCTTAAGGTGATTAAACGTGAATTCAAATTGGATTTTGATAGACCAAAGGCTAGTAAAGACCAAATTAATAGGACAATTGACCTTTGATAGACACTTGAAAATAAGAATTGGGCTAAACAAATTTTGCATCTATGCTTAATAAGGGCTCAACTGATTTAGTGTAATTTTGGGCACTAGCATATAGTGCCATTTGAAACATCAACATTAGTACCAAATAAATGGAAAGTTATATTTTGAGGTCATGTTAACTAACTAGGTAATGAAAACTCACCCAACTCAACATCATTAACACCCAAAAAAAAAGCAAATAATTAATGTTTTTCTATAGTTGTATTACCTCAGAGAAGGAACCCAGAACTGAATCCAAATTGGGATGTATAAAGGGAACACCATGACAATAAATGTGTGTCATATCATTCAATTCTTAAAAGAAAATTAATGGTCGAAATATCCCTTGACCAAAATTATCAAAGCCAATAAAAGCTTAATTAGTAGATGAACCAAAATGATGCTCCTAGTCGTGGCAACATCTACTATTGGAACAAAACCATGTGGAATTTATAGAAACATTTCATATTTAGAATAGCCTTCTCTCATCCTTTCGAGTACATGTTTCTTATTTCAATTCTTCACAAGATTTCTCATTTAGTCATGTACTTTTGCATCATGCAAGTTCCCAAAGTTTAACCATAATTTATAATTTATCAACTTGTTGAGTTGCATATAAGTTCCCATTTTCCACCATGTGCTTATGATGCATTTAAATTACTATAGAATATGGAGTTTCATGAGAAATTTTTAACTTAGCAACTTGATAAGTTGCATCCTAGCTCCATTTTCTTTTCTTTGCTTTTCTTTGTTATCCTCTTCTAGAGGAATCTAGAAATTTACGTGCACAATGTAAGTTTCCAACTTTTAATTCTGACTTGCACCTCTACCACTTTTCTCTATGGGCCTTCTATGTTGCATTTTAAATTTGGTCAACCTACAATCAATGTTGCAATCTTTGTTAATCTTTTCCTAGACACCACAAATGAGCTTAGTAAAGTTTTATTTCATTTCTTTTTCCTTTCCACATGGAAAATTTGATGGCATGGTTTAAGGATTTCATAACCTTATCCCAACATAGAACAAATACTTCTATAGTAGGTTTTAGATTTGTTTGGTCACTTTACAAATTAAAAATTTAGGATGTGCATTTGACACATGTATTCCCTCTAAGATTTTCCTGCTGACTTTCACCACCTCAAACACAATTTGTATAATTGCATTTGACCACTCAAAACATTGATGTTCCATCCTTTTGTTTGGTTCCATGCTCTTAAATTTTTTTCTCAATTCTTTGACCAATAATTTAAAAACTCACTTTGTTTTATTGTTTAACCTTGTCCACATGGCAGGTTTCTTAGGACACATGATTTAATACCTTCAAACCTCCATTTACGATGTGGAGATTCTACTTATATGGCCAATAATTTATCATTGAATCCTTAATATCTCAATAAGGGCCAAAACATTTCTCAATGAAATTTCAGGCACTAACACTGGCAATCACTTGGCGATGTAAAACCCTATGGGTGTGCAAATAAACTCCAAAAGATACCAAATGTTGAGTCGTTGGGCCACATAGTCAACACTTAACAAATTATCAATAAACACTCATGAAAACTCAACATAATAAGGTAGATCGATAAAAATAGATCAAGAGTATCTAAATATGAAAACAAGATAAAAATGATAAAAGTAACTATACAAAAAGGGCCTAAAGTAGAGGAGAAATAAAACAAAGAAGCTATACACTATACAATATTTTACACAAGATATGGGCTCAATCAAGGAATTATTTTGTATGTTTTCCATTAACTAAAAACTTAGGTATCTCATCATCCCATAATCTCTATAATTTTTCCAACAGCTTGGTGGCCAAGATGAGGTTAGTCATTCTTTGCATATGCCTAAAGGTTTGATTACTAGGATGTAATGGGATGACATATTGAAATAAATCCTTTCTACCTGACTTAAAATTTAGATAAGACAAATCCAAATAATCTTGGTACTTCTTCATTAGCTGTAAGTAAGCTTGTTTCTCATCTATAATGAAGTCATTACCAAGTAGGATTTCCTCATATCTATCAATGTTGTCAGCTAAATCAAAATACAACATGAAATAAAATTGAAAACATTTGTCTTTAGGGGCATAGAATATAACCCCAACTCCATGTAATGACATTCTCCAAATTTTACCTTCACTGTCAAATTTAGAAGCAAGTAAAATAGGTTGTTCAACAATATCCACATTCCCAATGAAACTACCCAATTCTTCATGTATGTACAACACTTAATTTAGAACATGTTTCAGATCTTTAATTACATGTAGTTTATTCATATCTCTATAATGTCTTAACATCTTAGCCTCTGAAATAATGATGGCATAAGTAAGTCCATTTTTATATTTCTACCCATATTGATAGCCCATTTTCATGATTGCAACATCCCCCACTTAGGTTGGTAGTCCAAATCTACCATGTCCATATTCAAATATTTACCTTGATGTACAACCAACTGCACTACCATCCATTTAAATTATCTAACAACTAACACCTCTCATGAGTCCATGGCATAACACTTACTACAAGATTACGAAATCTTCATTCCAAGATCTTTTAGGATACCCAAGGGCATCACATTACAAAAATCTCTAAAATCAAACATACAAGTCTAGACAATTAAGCCATTGATCAGTACGGTTATGTAGAATGGATCCACATTTAGCTAAATTTATACTATTGCAGTCTCCAAAAATCCTTCTAGAGTGGGTTCAACAACCACTTTCGATTATTCATCTTCATTCAAGATTATTAGGGGTGAATTCATCTGATTAGAATTTTTTTTACCAAATTACAAATATTAAAATGCACTCTTCCTATTTTAGGTATTCACAATAACTCAACAAGTGTCACAGTGATATTTAGTTGACTCAACAACTGAGCCATATCACACATTATATACTTTGGAAGGTGTGTATTAGGTGGAAGGGTGATGACACCTTCAACTAGAATATAATAAGCTAAAATCTAAAGTGGAATAGGCTAGGATAGATTAGCATGTTTTATAGAAGTCTTCAAGGGTAAATTTATTCTAACATCATTCACACCCTTATTAATACTAGACAATAAGGGTAATCTATTCTTGTCTAGAATACCTCTAGGTTTGACAACTTGGGAAATGGGTACTAGCTTGGATGAATTAGGGATTGCTTTAGTTTTCATAGTTTCCTTACTTGCATCCCCTACCCTTAGAATTTTAGGGATAGTATCTTGATGAGAAACACCTTGATGCATGCTTCACAGGATGTATTCTTTCTCTTGGAAAAATACTACAATAATTATCAGTTGCCTTTCCTAAACTGAAGGAATTCCCTATCATATTTCTTAATCATCATGGAATGTAAAAAATTGAAACCATAATTGGGTAATTCATATGCTTGTGTCATATTAACATCACAAATAATTTTGAGAGTTGGGACACATACCTTATTGATTGAACTCCAAAACTAATCAACACTAGTAGCACTTAGCAATTTCATGGACGTAGAGATTTTACTTCATAAGACTTGACAAATGAACATCAAAATCTCATCATCATCAGATGTAGACTTAGGATCATCCACATCTTCATCAATCAACTCAGCAATATCACGTGAAGGATGTGGAAGGAATAATTTATCCAACTTATCAAAATGTCTAAACCATAATTTATAAAATTCACTTTGGAATTTAATAGGTCAACCACTTCCTTTTCATCCCCTCTATTCTAATTTTTGTCATTCCTTTCATCACGTGTAGACCTCTTGCCCCTATCATTATCTCTAATGTGGAAAGCAAGAATAATCCTCTTCATGCATCTCATAATCCTCAATGATAATGTGGAAAGCCCTCAAATATTGATCACCAGTCAATGCATTATTCACTTGAAATTTGGGAAGGTTTTTCCTTACTTCATTCAAGACATCATTAGGATAATCTTTCATTTCATCAAAATTTATAGGTCTTAATCTCAAAATGTAAAATGCAGGACTCTCATTCTTCTCTTGATCCCTATGCCTCATGATTGGTTCAAGGTGGGTTCAATATTAGATGACAAAGGGTTGTGAGGGGGTGAGTGAGGTGGACTTGGGGGGTTCAAACTTAGGAAGATATTCAACGGGTTGAGGAGGAGCTATAAAATAAATGGTACTATGTGATTCAAAATTACAAGGAGATATATGATAAGTTTCAATAATAGGAAGTTCAACATATAAAATTTTAGATCTATGAGAATATTGACATTCTAGACAGTAATTTTTAGTTGAACTTTGTTCTTTAATTGGCCTCCAAACTTGTCTCCTTATTCATTAGTGAAAGCTTAAATGTGAGACAAGTTGTTTTGATAAGTCACCTTTACAGGATGACCCCAATCCTTCTATATTGTCAAGAAAAATAAAAATCAAAGATTAGGAAATTGAAGATGGGCACTAATCTTCCTTTGAAACTAGATGATGTTTTAGAGTCGCCACTAGAAGCAAACTTGTAGAATATAATAGTTTAAAAATATGCAGTGATAAATACTAAAACCATATCTTGCTGACATTAGTAATGATGTATGAAACCAAAAATACTAAAACTTTCAAACTCATGTTAAAAAGCGGAAACCACCTCAAAACATGACAAATTTATAAATCTTTGCAAAAAATGTAGTAGAAGTCAACTTATCAAATCTTTCAATTGCTGAAATGTCCCTAGAATAGTGCTAAACTTGTCGGTAGTCAATATAGTAGAAACATGCTTAAATAACTCAACTATTGAACTCATGAGATAACATGAATAAATATTATCTTAAAATATGAATTTGAAATTAATTTATCAAATATAGGTAGGGAAATTTATAGCCTATTTGTTTTTACTAGTCTTTGCAAGAGTCACTGAAAACATAGGTAATAAGATTTTTTTCCCTCACAATGGCGTCAGTTGAGTTTTGGCTCCCATTTGTACACCTCTTATGCTCAACCTTGCACACATGAAGAAAAATGGCAAACATGGATGATAAACCCACTAATATGTCATTATAGCTAGGGAAGGGTTTAACACATGGACGAACCAAACATAAATAGTAATTGGGAGGCATTGACAGAGCATATGGTCAGTGTCATGCTACTTTTGGCTCTGCTTGAACCGGGGTGAGAGGAACTAAGGGGTATCTTGATCACATCGAGTGATGCTGAAATTCAATCTCCATGGGTATTTTTGGCATAATGAAACACAAATATGATGAGGGCATAACCAAACTTATTCACTCTACCAAAGAAGGGTTATCACACTAAATGAATAAATGCTTTAAGTTACATACAAGCTGTTAAAGATAGATATGGATATTAATGAAACCTTCATTTTAAATAATATTCAACAAAAAGGGGTCAAATGTAATACTGCAATGGTGTTCTTTAAATCCTAAAAATTTAATATATTTTAAGTATGTAATATTTTTGCGTCTATAAGCCAATATCACTTAACATATGCAATAGCTATATTATTTGTAGGTTAGAATAGGGTAGGATGAGTTTGGTAGTTATGTTAGGGTGTGGAGCTAAAAACTTCACCAAGGAGCATTCATTATCAAGTTTGGGTCTACACAGACACTGGCGTCGGTCAGGAGTGACCGACGTCGATCACAATCAGTTGCAGAGACGTCGACGTCGGCAGAGAATCGGCCGATGGCAGTCATTGACAAGCAGCAGGAATCGACGTCGGTTACCTGCGTGTCCAGAAAGCTATTTTCGTGGACAGAAGCGAGTGTTTGCATGATAAGTTTGAGTTGGAGACTCAAGCTCGCGTCTCTATTATTAGCATTACTATTTTTAGAGCCCTTGTTTAAGTGGTTTAACTATTTGTTGGAAGTACATGCTCAAGTCTCCTAATTCTATATGAAGAATTAGATCTTCCTAGCTTTGTAGTTGAATTGTAGAAGAATTCATTGTGTGTGAAGAATAGTATAGAATTGAATCAATCCAGGCTTGTTGGAGTTGATTATTCTTGAGAGAGATAGCTCTTGAGGAATAGAGATCTATTGAGAGATCTATACATCTAGGAGAGGTGTGGAAGAAAGAAGCTTTCTTCAATTGTATTCCTTTTGTAAAGAGTTTGTTAATACAAGTTTTCAGGGTGTTTTCTTGTATCTCTTGTTCTTGCTATTATCATTCTAATTACTTGTCAATCTGATTTAATTCCACATTTATTGCTATCACAATTGTAATCTATTGTTGGTTTGATCCCCCAACAAGTGGTATCAGAGCCTTGGTTATAGGTTCAGAGCTTGATAATCGGTATCAAAGTTTAGGTTCACTAATAGGTAGTTCAGATCTGTGTAGTGTGTATTGATTACAGGGTCTCACAGGAGTTTCTGCAGGGATTTTTGTTTGAGTGGGAGAAGCAATGGTAGATGAAAGTAAATTGAGAATGGAAAAGTTCAATGGCAAAAATTACCAACACTGGAGAATGCAGATAGAGGACTATCTGTATCAGAAAGATCTCTACTTACCGTTAGGAGGTATAGCAAAGAAGCCCAAAGACATGGAGGATGAAGAATGGGAAGTTCTTGACAGAAAGGCTCTGGGTTCTATAAGACTGAGTCTAGCATCCACTGTGATATCCAATTTATCACAGGCAAAGTCTACGGTAGAGTTGATGACTATGTTAGCAAATTTGTATCAAAAACCCTTAGCTTCCAATAAGGTATATCTTATGAAGCAGTTATTTAATTTGCATATGAATGAAGGTGGATCTGTTTCTACTCATCTGAATGATTTCAATGGTATTGTGAATCAATTAAGTTCAGTGAATATAGTGTTTGATGATGAGATAAAAGCTCTTTTGATATTATGTTCTTTGCCTGAAAGCTGGCATGGCTTAGTAATGGCAGTAAGTAATACTGCATCTGCATCAAATATTTTGAAAGTAGAGGATGTTGTTAGTGTTATCTTGAATGAGAAAATATGCAGGAAAAGCATAGAAGAGGCATCCGAGAACAATTTAAGTTTTGAGAGCAGGGGAAGGCAGAAAGAGAAGAGCAAGAAAGGCAGATCTAAATCCAGAAATGGCAGGAAGCCACAATGCTGGAATTATGGAAAGATGGGGCACATAAGTAGAGATTGTTGGTCAAAGCCTAAGGAGGACAACCAGCATGAAGGAAAGGAAGAAGCCAAGATTGCAGGTATTGCATAGGATGCTTTAATTTTCTCTCTGCATAATAATATAGAATCTTGGGTATTAGATTTTGGTGCATCTTTTCATGCTACTCCTAACAGGGAATATTTCAGTGACTATATCAATGGAGATTTTGGAATAGTGTATCTAGGGGATGATGAGCCCTGTAAAATAATTGGCAAAGGTAAAGTGCAGCTGAAGATGCAGAATAGCAACACATGGGTGTTGAGAGATGTGATGCATGTTCCTATCTTGAAGAGAAATTTGATTTCTGTAGGAAAGTTAGGGGATGAGGGTTGTACAGTAACTCTCACAGCAGAATCTTGGAAGGTGACCAAGAGTGCACTTGTTATGGCCAGAGGTAAGAGAGAAGGTACTCTCTATTTGTGTAATTGTGTTACTAACAAATCTCCTTCTGTATTATCTACTTCAGATGTGGATGCTAAATTGTGGCACTCAAGGCTTGGCCACATGAGTGAGAAGGGGATGTCAATTCTTAAGTCTAAAGGTATGCTTTCAGATTTAAAAGGCATAGATCTAGAGTTTTGTGAGCACTGTGTATTTGGAAAACAGAAAAGGGTTAGTTTTCTCAAAATTGGGTCTACTAAGAAGAGGCACAAGTTGGAGCTTGTTCACACAGACGTGTGGGGACCGACTCAGGTTGCTTCCATTGGAAGATCACAGTACTATGTATCTTTCATAGATGATGCCACAAGGAAGGTATGGATCTATTGTATTAGAAAGAAATATGATGTATTTGATACTTTTAATATTTGGAAAGCTATGGTTGAGAATGAAACAGGTAAAATATTAAAGTGCCTGAGATCAGACAATGGCGGTCAGTTCTGCAGTCATAAGTTCAGAGATTATTGTTACATGTATGGAATCCGTAGGCAAAGGATGGTTCCAAGAACACCTCAGCAGAATGGTATTGCTGAAAGGATGAACAGGACAATGATGGAGCATGCAAGATGTATGAGATTGCATGCCAGTTTGCCCTTACAGTTTTGGGCACAAGCTGTTGACACTGCAGTGTACTTGATTAATAGAGGACCCTCTACAGCTCTGGGTGGTGGTATACCAGAAGAGGCATGGACAGGTAAAAAGGTTGATCTCTCATATCTCAAAGCTTTTGGTTGTGAAGCCTTTGTGCATATAGATAAGGAAAATAGAAATAAGCTTGATGCTAAGTCTATGAGATGCACGTTTATTGGCTATGGCTCAGATGATTTTGGTTACAGATTGTGGAATCTAGAAACTAACAAGGTAATCAGGAGCCGTGATGTTGTTTTCAATGAAAGAGTGATGTATTGTGATCAGCTAAGGAAGTTAAATCAATCTGAGCAGAGCAATGGTGAATTGGATGAGGTAAAAGTCCAAGATGAGCTCACAGAAAAAAGAAATAATCACTTACAGGAAAACACAGAGACCGACGTCGGCAGGTTAGGAACCAGCGTCGGCAGTACAGAAACCGATGTCGGTCATATAGAGACCGACGTCGGCAGAACAGGCATCGAGGTTAGTCAGGCAGAATCGACGTCAGCCAGTTACAGGTCTACAGGTGACCGATGTCGGTCTCTGTTAGAGAATTTGGGTGGACAGCGTGTTGAAGACGAGTCTTAGACACCCATTAGGAGGTCAGAAAGGGTGAGTAAGCCTCCAATTAGATATTCTCCTTCTTTATTTTATTTATTGCTAACTGATGGTGGAGAACCAGAGAGTTTTGAAGAAGCAATACAGGTGGAGTCCAAGAGTGAGTGGGAGTGTGGCATGGTTGAGGAGTTGGAGTCCTTAAGAGAAAACCAAACATGGGATTTGGTTGAATTGCCAGCTGGTAAGAGAACACTTAAGAACAGATGGACCTACAGGTTGAAGGAAGGTGAGAATGGACAGATGTGATATAAGGCCAGATTAGTGGGAAAAGGATTTGCACAAAAGCCAGATATTGACTTTGGTGAGATTTTTTCTCCTGTTGTTAAAATGACTTCAATAAGGGTTGTTTTGTCTTTGGTTGCTTTTGAGGATTTGCTTCTTGAGCAGCTAGATGTTAAGAAAGCATTTCTTCATGGAGAGTTGGATGAGGAAATATATATGGAATAGCCAGAAGGATTCGAGGTCAAGGGTAAGGAGAAGTTTGTGTGCAGGTTGAAGAAAAGCTTGTATGGCCTCAAGCAAGCTCCTAGGCAATGGTACTTAAAATTTGACAGGTTTATGACTGAGCATGGCTACAGTAGGTGTCAATCAAACCATTGTGTGTATTTCAAGAGATTTGATAATGGTAGATATATTATTCTATTGTTGTATGTAGATGACATGCTGGTGGCAGGGTCTCACATGCAGGATATCTCAGAGCTTAAGGTAAAATTAGCTCAAACATTTGCTATGAAGGATTTGGGAGCAGCAAAGAAAATCCTTGGCATGAGCATTAAGAGAGACAGGAAAAATCACAGGTTGATATTGTCTCAAGAAGATTATGTGGACAAGGTGTTAAAACGGTTCAATATGTAGGATGTTAAACCGGTAAGCACACCTTTGGCTGGACATTTTAAGTTGAGTAAAGAACAATGTCCTAATTCATATGATGAGGTAGAGTACATGAGTAAGGTTCCATATTCTTCCGCAGTAGGGAGTTTGATGTATGCAATGGTGTGTACTAGACTGGATATTGCCCAAGCAGTGGGAGTTGTAAGTAAGTATATGGCCAATCCAGGTCAAGAACATTGGAAAGCAGTTCAGTGGATCCTTAGATATCTGAGAGGAACTAGCAGTAGGCACTTGTGCTATGGAGGTTCAGATACTTCTCTACATGGCTATGTAGATTCAGATATGGCAGGTGATTTGGATGGCAGGAGGAGCACTACAGGTTATGTATTTACTGTAGGTTGAACGGCGGTTAGCTGGATATCTATGTTGCAGAAGGTTATTGCCTTGTCAACTATAGAAGCAGAGTATATTGCAGCCACAGAAGCTAGCAAAGAAATGATATGGATGACACGGTTCATGGATGAGCTTGGTAGGGAGCATGAGAGTTGCAGATTGTATAGTGACAGTCAGAGTGCAATCCATTTGGCTAAGAATTCAGCGTTTCATTCAAGAACAAAGCACATACAGCTAAGGTATCACTTCATACGACAGGTATTGGAAGATGTTGAGTTGAAGTTGGAGAAGATCCATACAGATAGGAATCCTACTGATATGTTAACAAAGCCAGTTACAAAGGAGAAGTTGAATCTTCATTCAAATTCTATTGGTCTTCATGATTGAGTTGAAGATGGTGGAGCTAGAAGATGTTGTTGTACAGGTACTAGTGCAGTTGTTTATCTCTAAGTGGGAGATTGTTAGGGTGTGGAGCTAAAAACATCACCAAGGAGCATTCATTATCAGGTTCGGATCTACACAGACATCGACGTCGGTCAGGAGCGACCGACGTCGGTCATAGGCAGTTGTAGAGACGCCGACGTCAGCAGAGAATCGGTCGATGGCGGTCATTGACAAGCAGCAAGAACCGACGTCGGTTACCTGCGTGTCCAGAAAGCTATTTCCATGGACAGAAGCGAGTGTTTGCATGATAAGTTTGAGTTGGAGACTCAAGCTCGCGTCTCTATTATTAGCATTACTATTTTTCGAGCCCTTGTTTAAGTGGTTTAACTGTTTGTTGGAAGTACATGGTCAAGTCTCCTAATTCTATATGAAGAACTAGATCTTCCTAGCTTTGTAGTTGAATTGTAGAAGAATTCATTGTGTGTGAAGAATAGTATAGAATTAAATCAATCCAGGCTTGTTGGAGTTGATTGTTCTTGAGAGAGATAGCTCTTGAGGAATAGAGATCTATTGAGAGATCTATACATCTAGGAGAGGTGTGGAAGAAAGAAGCTTTCTTCAATTGTATTCCTTTTGTAAAGAGTTTGTTAATACAAGTTTTCAGGGTGTTTTCTTGTATCTCTTGTTCTTTCTATTATCATTCTAATTACTTGTCAATCTGATTCAATTCCGCGTTTATTGCTGTCACAATTGTAATCTATTGTTGGTTTGATCCCCCAACAAGTTATAAAATATTAGTGGTTTTTTTGTGGTCTTTAAACAATAGGGATTCTTTCAACATTCATGACATTATTCATTTACAAAAATGCATAAGACTAAGATTCAAGCTAAGAGAAATACTAGGAGTTGTTTGCGTTTATTGGTGTCAATACAATGCAAATGCCCAAATGATTCTTGGAAATCATAGAACATACACTCCACTGATAATCTCAAATACTTTTTGATATTAAATTCATAAATCTAGGGTGCACTTAAGAGGTTATCAACAACATGCTTTCAAATCACAAAGCATAAAGGGGTTTATAACCAGGATCTAAGTCCAAGATGACAACCAATAATGAGCATAAAAACAAATATTTAATCAAAAAAAATTGTAAAACATATCATTTCACTTAATAAATAGGAAAGGGCATAAACCATAAATATTTTCAATAAATTGAAAGAAAATCTTACAAACATCTTTGTTTCAGAATGCTACCATGGGGACAAGTATGGTGAGTTTACTCCTTGTTGGATAGGGGAGACATATTATAATGCTCTCTAATATTGCTAATGGATATACAAATACAACCATCTTACCAAGAGATGTAATATGAAAACATAATAATGGATCCCAAAATTTAGAAAAGCCTATACCTAGGAAAACTAAAAGACAAAAAACAACCTTTAAAAAGAGGTCAATCCCTCTTTTTATACAATCTCTCACCCCTTTTATAAACTGGGAATATGTGTTGAAATTTACAATATTAAAAAAATGCAAACAACTCTCAAATTTCCACCAAGATTCTCCCATCTGGAATATAGTCTTTACCACACCTAGAATCTTCTTGTCTTTGCAAGGAAAATGATTCTTCTAATTGCCTCTACATGTAATGATGAAAATTTTCAATAAACCTTTTGATATCTTGGTTTGAAATGCATTTCATTCTATCTTGAAGGAGAATATTCATTTGAAAACAAGACAAAACCATTGTATTCTTGCGCAAATACCTGGACATGTCTTTGACCACACATTTGTAAATATGTAATCTTCTTGGATTACTTCATTTCCTCTTATGCATTATAAATAACAACCTTACTTTGCAATGATGAGATTGGAACACTCCATATCCATGGGTATTGGAAAATTTTTATTTGGAATGGCTCACCTTGATCTTGTAGCAAAGCCATATTTCTCCCATGGAGTTTTGTGAATAAGCACAATATGAGAAAATGCAAGACTTAGGTTATTTTTTATGTTTTTCTTCAACTTGCTTTTCCACACTTTATCTTTTTCACTTTGACATTTTAGGGTTCCTAGTGACATTTTTAGTGCACAAGTGAATTATTTTTCATTTCTTAGCCTTATGTGTAAATTTTTGTCTCATTTGAAAATTTGAACTTTCTTTGTTTCATGGAAATAAATAACTCAATATCCCATTTATAAATTACAATTTATAGTTTTAGTTCCCCTAAAAAATTTCTATAGGGAACTAAGAACTCCAATTGTAAATTGTAACTTAGAAATTTTCAAATTGAAATTGTAGTTGTAGTTCCCCTACAAAGTTCCCACATGGAGATGGGAACTCCAAGTGCAAATTTTACCTTGCAAATTATAGCTGCAATTCACCTAAAATGTTTCCATAGGGAACTAAGAAATCCAATTGCAATTTGTAATTTGTACAAATGCAAAATTGTAATTGGCATTGAAAGTTCTACTTTGAACTAAGACTTTACGTTTGATCAAAATTAAGCAGTGGATTTGGGAGATCTAAGTTTAATTTGTAATTTTCACATTTACAAAACTAAAAAATTACATTCTTCCACAAAATCTCTCCTCTTAAGTTGACTTTATCAACTTACTTTGACCGGTGGGATTGGGAAAGTTGATTTCACAATGAAACTTGCATTTTTATGAGGTGTAATTTTTAAGTTGCATCTCCCACTAAAATCTACTATGGATTTTTATCTCTAAATCCATATTTTAAAACTTGTAATTTCTTGACTTCCCCCATGACTTCATTCTAACTTGGTTTAGTTAGAATGATAATATTTGCACTTCTTGGCCATTGAGTTGAACTTCCAATGCTATCCTCTACTCTGATGAGCCAAAAAATTTGACAAAGCTTGGGTAATTTTGAAATATGGATAAAAAATGGAAGTATCATAATCTTTGAACTAGTTATTAAAATAACCTTGAGCCTTCTAACAACTAAGCCACAATTTTTTAAATCAAAATAGTAAAGCGCTAGATACATATCCAGTAGCTTGCAACCCATCTAGAAGAACATAGGTTTTAATAAATAGAATCTAGGTTGAGCCTTAAAGCATACCAATGGCATCTAAACCCCTGAAATATCAAACATAACCTAAAATTAGACTATAATGTTAAATTCCAAAACATCTAATATGTGAAATTCCTTGTCAAGATTAAATTACACTAGGGTTACAAACCTTTTGGAAAATTAATCTTTGAGCCTTTGATTATAATAACTCCATTTAATTTTGTTGAGAGTCTCATTCCATTTTATAATCCTCAACCTCTACATGAATTTCATGGATCCCTTTTACTCTAATTCAAGAGTTTAATCATTATTACTCTTACCTTTTACAATTATATATGATACTTTTATGGTGGCCATCATAGATTTGTCCAACTCTAAAAGGACATGCTCATCACTATTCTCTTATCTTCTAAAAAATATGTAACATCAATAGAAAGGTCCTAATCCACATTTAGGCTTGGGATCAATAAATCATTTTCTAGAGCCATCATTGAATTCCTATAATACGAAAACCTAAACATTGATCTATTTCATCAATACCACCAATACCTACAAGGGTTAACTCATCATTTTCCTTATACATTCAAAGAAGGTAATGGATAATGTTGTAATTGACTATAGCTAGGCATAATTATTTCCACTATTATGTTCTCTAGTTGATCTCTAGCCCCCAAACCATATGACCCATACCTATTTATAGGAGTAGGTCATATAATAAATGCATGATGTGCATTTGTAGCATTATCTAGAACATTAGCATAAATACCAAAAAAATGAAAATTTATATTTTGAGGTCATGGTAACCAACTAGGCAAAGGAGACTCACCAACTTAGCACCATTATAACCCGAAAAAAACAAGTAGAGAATTAATATTGTTCTATAATGGCATTGACTCAGAGAAGGAGTCCAAAACTAAATCCGAATTGGGATGTATAAAGGGAACACCATTACAATAAATGTGTGTTTTATCATGTAATTCTTCACAAGAATTTAATGGACTAGATATCCCTCGACCAAAATTATTATAGAAATCAAAAGATTGCCTAGTAGATGAACCAAAATGATGTTTCCAACTGTGGTAACATGTATTGATGGAATAACACCATGTGACATTTCAATAAACTGAGAATATTGAGAAGATACATCTCTCATCCTTTGGAAGACAAGTTTCTTGTTTCACTATTTGGTAGGATTTGTCATTAGTCATGTACTTATACATTACATGGGCTCCAAAAGTTTGAAAACAATTTGTAGTTTTGTCAGTTGCTAAGTTTCATGTATGTCTCTGTTCTCTAACATGTACTTATGTTGTGTGTAGACTACTACAAAATCCAAAGGTTCATGAGCAATTTATAACATAGCAAATTGTCAAGTTGCATCCCAGCTCCACTTTTCTACTTCTTTACTTCTCTTTATTGGCCTCTTCTATGAGAATCTAAAGATTTAATTGCACATTCCAAGTTTTCAAATTGTAATTCTGACTTCCACCTCCACCACTTTTCTCCATGGGCCTTTTGTGTTGTATTTGTAACTTGGTCAACCTGCAGTCAACATTATAATCTCTTCTAATATTTTCCTAGACCCCATGCATTATCATAGAAAAATTCTATTTTATTTCTTTTGTCTTTCCACATGGAAAATTTAATGGTGTGGCTTAAGGATTTCATAACCTTATTTCAACATGGCACCAATGCTTCTATAGTGTCTTTCAGAGTGGTTTGATCACTTTAAAAATTGCAAATTTAAGAAATAAATTTTACAGATGCATTCCAAGCAAGATTTTCACATTAAATTTCACCACCTCAAATGCAATTTGCATAATTGGATTTGACCACTCAAAACTATAGCTTTCCATGCTTTTACTTGGGCCAATCTAGTTAAAATTTTCTTCTTAATTCTTTGACATCTCCATGTGAACTCTTCAATGTGTTTAATAGCTTTGTTTGTTTTGTTGTTTAACCTTCTCCATGTGGTAGGTTTCATAGGGTACAGGGTTTAATATCTTCAAATCTTCATTTGCAACATGGAGATTTTATTTATGTGGCCAAAAATTTATCATCCAGTCCTTAATATCTCAATAAGGGCCCAAAATTTATTAGTGTAATTTTGGGGACTAACACTATCTCTTGCCTGGGGATGTACACACTGTGTGGGTGTGAAAATAACCTCAAAAAATAATACCAAATGTTGATCCATCAGTCTATGGAGTCAACACTCGATAAATTATCAAGAAACACTCATGAAAAATAAATAAAACAAGGTAGACTGATAAAAATAGATTAGAAGGATATGAAAATAATCACACTACAAAAATGATTAAAGGAACTATATAAACAATGCCCAATGTAGAGGGAAAACAAAACAATGAATCTATACATAGTACAATACTTTACACAAGTTATGGGCTTAGTCAAGGAAGTGTTTGATATGTTTTCAATTAACCAAGAGCTATAGTTTTTCATCATCCCTCAATCTCTTTAACATTTCCAGTAGCTTGGTGGCCAAGTTGAGGTTAACCAATATTTACATATGCCAAAAGGTTATACTTCTAGGCTACAATGGGATGATATATTGAAAAAAATACTTTCTACCTAACTTCAAATCTAGATAAGACCAAACCAAGCAATCTTTGTACTTATTCATCAGGTGTAAGTAAGCTTATTTCTCAACTGTAATCAAGGAATTACCAAGTAGGTGTGCCTCATATCTATCAATGTCATTAGTGCAATTGAAATAAAACTATAAACATTTATTCTTAGGGGCATAAAAGATAACCCCATCTCCAAATAATGATATTCTCCAAATTTCACCTTTGCTATCAAAATCGGCATCAAGAACAATAGGGAGTTTAACAACATCCACCTTCCCAATAAAACTACCTAATTCCACATCCATATAAAACACTTCTTTTGTAGCATGTTTCAGATTTTAAATTACATGTAACATCTTTGAATCTCTATAAAGTCTGACCATCTTACTCTCCAAAGGAATGGTGGCATAAGATAATTCCATTTATATACTTTCACCCATGTTAGTAGACTATTTTCATGACAAAAACATCCCTCACTTATGATGGTAGTCTAAAATTGCCACACCCATATTAAAATATTTACCTTGATGTACAATGAACTACACTACCATCCCATTAACTTGTCTAACAATTGGCACCTCTCATGACTCCATGGCATAGGATTTACCAAAATTTGATATGATATTTTGATCTCATTTAAGACACCCATAGGCATCACATTGTAAGAAGATCTAGAATCAAACATACAATTATGGATATTTAAGCCATTGATTAGCAGGGTTGTGTAGAGCAAACCCCTATTCAGTTGACTTACTACCAATGTAGTACCCAAATAGACTTTTAGAATGGGATCATCAACCTCTTCTGATTCTTATTCATCAATCAATAGTATAAAATTTGTCTCATTATTAGTTGTATTTTCACCAAATTCCAAATATTCAAATGCCCTCTTCCTATGTTTAGGTATTGACAATAAGTCAACAAGTGGCACAGTGATCTTTAGTTGACTCAACACTTGAGCTTTATCACACATGTTATACTGACGAAAGGGCGTATTATATGGAAGGGTGAAAACACCTTTAGCTAGAACATAATCACTTAAAATATGAAGTGGAATAGGTTGGGATAGATTAGCATATTTTACAGCAGTCTTCAAGGGAAGATTTTTCCTAACATCATTCACACCCTTAGGAATACTAGACAATAAAGGGACTTTATTCTTGGCTAGAACACATCTTCGTTTTGCCACTTGGGAAATGATTGCTAGCTTGGATGAATTAGGTACTCTTGTAGTTTTCTTACTTTCCATAATTGCATCCACTTTCCTTGGATTTGTAAGGGTAGTGTGTTGAGAAGTAACATCTTGTTACCTTTTTCTTAGGCAATATTATTTCTCTTGGACAATTACTACATTAATTAGCAACTTCCTATCCTCATCTTAAGGAATCCCCCATCATATTTATTAATCATCATGGAACATAAAAATTCAAAATTATGATTGTGTAATTCATATGCTTGTCTCATATTAACATCACAAAAACCTCTGAGAGTTGGGACACATACCTTCTTGACCGTACTCCAAAACTGATCAAAATTTGTAACACTTAGCAATTCTATGGAGGTAGACATTTTGCTTCAAGAGATTTGATAATTGAAATTCAAAATCTCATCATCATGATATGTAGACTCATGATCATCCACATCTTCATCAAACATGTCATGATTATCACATAGAGGATGTGGAAGGAAGCATTTCTCACACCAATCATCTCTAAATCATAATTTATAGCATTCACTTTGGCATTTAATGGATTAGGCACTTCCTTTACAACCCCTCTATTCTAATTTATGCTATTCCTTTCATCATGTCCATACCTATTCCCCTTACCCTTATCTCTAATGTGTAAAGTAGGCATCCCTTGAGCTTGATTGGAATTATACAGTCTCCCTTGGCTTGTATATATATGAAGCAACCTATTCTCATCCATAACAAAATTGTGTGGCATTTTATTGACAGTAGAATCCAAAGTTTTCATGGTTTTCTCAAGTTTGGCTATTTTAGTGGACTGTATCTTTTCTGGATTAACCATTTTAGCATCAACCTATTTCTTTGAGGGCTTTCCCATAATATTTATGTTGTTTTTGATTTTGATGGTCATATTGAATTCAAACCATAGGTTAGTTGGAGCCTTGTCACTTAATTGGTATGCAAGCTTCTTATCAAAGACATCACAATATTTAGTTAGGCATGATGTATCACTCAGCCTAATGTTCTTAGGTAGCCTCATCATAGTCTTATTAGACCTCATGTTAAAATCCTGAACACACTCACTGGGGTTCTTCATGATGTTTTTAAACTTAGTCAGAATAAATTTAAGATCAATCCTATCACCATACTAAATTTTAAAAACATTCTTCATTTCTTCCCATGAATCAATGCATCCACAGGGAATGGAATTGAAGCACTCAAGAGAATCTTCTTCTAGCATGTGTACAAACAACATAATGAAAACATCCTCATGCTTAGCCTCATAATCCTCTATGATAATGTGGAAATCCATCAAATATTGATCACTAGTAAATGCATTATTCCCTTGAAATTTGGGAAGGTTGTTCCTTACTTCATTCAAGACATCATTAGGATAACCTTCCATCTCATCAGAATTGATAGGTCTGAATCTAGGAAAGTAGAACGTAGGATGCTCATTATCATCTTGATCCCTATGCTTCATGATTGGTTCAATAGTGGGTTCAATATCAGAAGACAAATGACTATGATGGGGTGACTGAGGTGGACATAGGGGCTCAAACATCAAAGGAGACTCATTTGGTTGAGTAGGAGACGAAAAATAAATGTGACTATATGATTCTAAATTATTAGGAGAGATATGATTATATTTAATAATGGGAAGATAAATAAACAAAAGTTCATATTTACTAGAGTCTTGACAGTATAGACACTGCTTTGTAGCTAAAATTTTTCCTTCAATTGGCCTCCAAACATGCCTCATTATTCTTTGGTGAATACTTAACGGTGAGAGAAGTTCTTTTGATGAGTCACCTTTCAAGGATGACCTTAGTCCTTCTAGATTTACAAGAAAAATAATAGTCAAAGCTGAAGAAATTAAATATGGGAACTGATCTTTCTTTAAAATTAGATGATGTTTTGGAGTTTCCACATTAAACTTATAGAGAGTAACAATTTACAAATACACAGTGATATATACTGAAACCATATCTTGATAAAATTAGTGATGATATATGAAATCAAAGACACTAAAAATTTTAGACTCATGTTCAAAGTGGGAAACCACCTCAAAACATGAAAAATTTATAACTCTTTGCAAAAAACATAGTAGAAGTCAAATTATAAAATCTTTCAATTCCTAACACATCCACAACAAATTCTTGAACTTGTTGATGACTAAGATAGAAGAAATTCACTCAAATAACCTCAAATTTCAAACTCATGAGATAACATGAATACACATTATCTGAAAATATGCATTTGAGATTATTTTATTACATAAAGGTAGAGAACATGATAACATAAATTTTTATACATTTTTTTTAAAGAGTTTCTTGAAACAAGGGTAACAAAAATTTGTTCCCTAGTAATGGGTCCATTTGAGTGTTGGTTCCCATTTACACACCTCTTGCACTTACTCTTGTACAATTGATTGAAAATGGAAAATGTGGATGATAAACCCACTGATAAGTTATTATATTTAGGGAATGATTTATCACACAAATAGATGAAACATAGATAATGACAGGAGGCATCAATAGAGGTTATGGTCAGCTCCCTCCTACTTTTCGATCTGCTTGAACCAAGGTGAGAGGACCTAAGGGGTATCTTGATCACATAGAGTGATCCTGAAACTTAATCTTCATAAGAATTTTTGGCACAAGGAAACATAAATATGACTAGGGCATAACCAAAATTATTCACTCTACCTGAGAAGGGTTATTACATAGAATGAACAAATGCTTTAAGTCGCATACAAGCTACTGAAGATAGATAAGGATATGAATGCAAACTTCATTCTAAATATTTTTTAAACAATAGGGGATAAAATGGAAGATTGCAATGTTTGTCTTTAAATCACAAAATAATGATACATTTTAAGTATGCAAGATTTGTGCATCTATAGGCAAATAACACTTAACATATGCAACAGTTGTATTATTTACAATGTAGAATACGGTAGGACATGTTTTATAGTTATAAAAAAGAGTGTTGTGTAGGTGGTTTTTAATCAATAGGGATTCTTTCAACATTCACGGCAATAGTTATCCACAAAAATGTAGAAGACTGAGATGCAATCTAAGAGAAATACCAAGAAAGGTTTGCATTTATTAGTGACAATAAAATGTAAATACCCAAAATGATTCTTAAAAATCCTATAACATGCACTGCACCTAGAATCTCAAATACTTTTTCTTATTAAATTCAAAAACCTAGGGTGCCCTTAAGAGGTTATATACAACATGTTTTCAAATCACAATGTAGAAAGGGGTTTATAACTTAGATCTAAGCCCAAGATGACAACCAATAATGAGCATAAAACTAGATATCCAATGGACAACATTTGTAAAATATATCATTGCGCTTCATCAACAAAGAAGGAGAAAACCCCACAAGTATTTTTCATTAACTTAAAATAAAATATTACAAACATCTTTTTTTTATAACGCTGCCATGGGGACAAACATGGTGAGTTTGCTCCTTGTTGGATAGTGGAGAAATATTATAATACTCTTAGAGCTTTCTAATGGATGTACAACTACAATCACCTTAGCAAGAGAGACAAAATGCACACATAATAATGGATCCCAAAATTTTGAAAATCCTAGACCTAGTAAAACAAATAAAACAATAATAACTTTGAAAAATAGGACAAGCCCTCTTTTTATACAATTTCTCACCACTTTTTTAATTTGCAAATATGTGTTGAAATTTACAAAATTGTAAACTTGCAAATAGCTCTCAATGTTCTGCCAAGATGTTTCCAGGTAGAATATGCTCTTCGCCACACAGAGAATCTTCATGTATTTATAAGGAAAATGATTATTTTAAGTACCTCTACATGTAATGATGAAGATTTTCAACAAACCCTTTGATTTCTTGGCTAGAAATGCATTTCATTCAAGATTGAAGGAGAATATTCATTTGAAAACCAAACAAACCCTTTGTCTTCTTTAGTAACTACCTGAGCATGTCTTTGACCACTCATTTGTAAATCCAAAATCTTCTTCGATAGTTGTGCTTCCTCTTATGCAAGCGAAAAAATAACCCTACTTTGCAATGTTGACATTGAAGCACTCCGTATCCACCGTATTTTGAAAAATATTCTTTACAATAACCCATCTTGATTTTGAAGACCCTCTGATAGAGTTGTTCGGACAAGCATTATATGAGAAAATGCAAGACTTAGGTTATTTTTTACCTTTATATTCAACATTAGTTTCCACACTTTGATTTTATCACATTATCTTTTTAGGGTTGCCACCAACTTTTTTAATGTATAAGTGCATTAATTTTCATTTTTTAGCCTTCTGGGGAAATTTTGGTTCCATTTCCAAATTTGCACTTGCTTTGTTTGGGGGAAATCTGGAACTTACTAGTACATTTGTAACTTGTAAATTGGAAACTTGCAATATGTAGTTGTAGTTCACCTGAGAAGTTGTTGTAGAGAATGAGGAACTCCAAGTGAAAATTGTAACTTACAAATTTGTAACTCATAATCTGTAGTTGCAGTTCCCCTTAAATGTTCCAACAAGGAATTGGGAACTCAAAGTGCAAATTGCAACTTACAAATTTGTAACTTGCAAATTGCAGTTGTAATTCCCCTCAAAAGTTCCCATTGAGAACTAGAAACTCCAAGTGCAATTCGTAACAAATGCAAAATTGCAACTTGCCTTGAAAGTTCCTCTTTCAACTAGGACTTCATGTTTGACTGATGTTGACTAAAAGATTTGGGAGTTCAAAGTACAATTTACAATTTTCACATTTGCAAAATTACAAAACTGAATTATTCCTCAAAATCTCCCTGAAGCTCCTCTTGAGTTGACCTTCTCCACTTGCATTTGACCGATGGGATTTGGAGAGTTGACTACACTAATTCAAGAGTTGAATCACTATTACTCTCACCTTTTCTGATTACCTCTGATACTTATGTGATGGCCATCAGGGATTTGTCCAACTCTTAGAGGACCTATTCTGCATTGTTCTCTTATCTTCTTAAAAATATCGGAGCATTAGTAGAAAGGTCCTAGTCCACATGTAGGCTTGGGATCAACAAAGCTTTTTCTAGAGGCATCATTGAAGGCCTGCAATATGCAAACCTAAGCATTGATCTACTTCATCAACAACACCAATACCTATAGGCGTGAACTCATCAGTTTCCTTCTACACTTGAAGAAAATAATGGATAATCCTGTAACCGACTGTAGTTAGGCATAATTGATTCCACTTTTGTGTTCTCCAGCTGATCTCTAGCCCCCTAAGCATATGGTCTATACCTATTCATGGGAGTAGGTTGTACAACAGATGCACGATGTGGTTTTTTAGTTCCATCTGAAACATTGGACTTAATACCAAACAAATGAGAATTTGCGTTTTGATGTCGTGGTAACCAACTAGGCAAAGGAAACTCACCCAACTCAGCACCATTAACAGCCAAAATAACAAGCGAAGAATTAATGTTATTCTATAGAGGCATTGCCTCAGAGAAGGACCCAATAACTGAATCTGAATTGGGATGTATAAAAAGAACACCACTGCAATAAATGTGTATCGTATCATGCAACGCTTCAGAAGAGTTGAATGGTCCAGAAATCCCTTGACCAAAATTATCAGAGCCAGTAAAAGATTAGCTAGTAGATGAACTAAAACGATGCTCCCAGCTATGGCAACATGTACTACTGGAACAACACCATGTGCCAATTATAGAAACGTTGCATCTTAAGAAGAGCGATCTCTCATCCTTTGGAAGACATGTTTCTTGTTTCATCCTTTGGCAGGATTTCTCATTTAGCTGTGTACTTCTGCATCACGCGGGTTCCGGAAGTTTGACCACAATTTGCAATTTAGCAACTTGATAAGTTTCATCTATGTTCCCATTCTCTACCGTGTGTTTATGCTGCATGTAGACTATTACAGAATCCGGAGGTTCACTAGCAATTTGCAACTTAGAAACTTGCTAAGTTGCATCCCAGCTCTGCTTTTCCACCGCTTTAATTCTTTTTTCTATTCTCTTCTGCGGGAATCTAGAGATTTACTTTCACATTGCAAGATTGCAAGTTGCAATTCCGACTTGGAACTCTTACCACCTTTTTCTGTACGCCTTCTTTGCTGTGTTTGCAATTTGGTCAACCTGCAGTCAACACTTCAATCTCCGCCAGCTTTTCCTAGACGCCACGCATTAACATAGCAAATTTCTATTTTATTTATTTTGCCTTTCCACGTGGCAAATTTGATGCCATGGCTTAAGGCTTTCATAACCTTATCCGAACGTGGCGCCGATGCTTCTACAGCGGGTTCCAGTGCCGTTCGATCACTTTACAAATTGCAAATTTAAGATGTGCTTTCCCCACAAGATTTTCCCATGGACTTTCACCACCTCAAACACAATTTCCATGATTACATTTGACCACTTAAAACTCTGGCATTCAATCCTGTTGCTGAGGCCTACGCTCTTAAAAATTTATCTTAATTTTTCGACATCTCCATGTTGACCGTTCGATGCGTTTAAGACCTTGCTTTGTTTTATTGTTTGACCTTTTCCACGTGGCAGGTTTCTTAGGGCACGGTCTTTAATATCTTCAAACCGTCGTTTCCAATGTGGAGCTCTTTCTTACGTGCCCAAAAATTTATCATTCAGTCTTTAATATTTCAACAAGGGTCTAAAATTGCTCAATACAATTTTGAACACTAACATGATTATAATCTCTAGTTTCGTAGAGATGGTGAGTATATTAAGCAATGAGAAGAATTGATTAGTGAGAAAACTATAAGATTAAACTAAAACTTGTTAATTATTCTTATGATATGGTATTAATAAATAATGTAAAATATGTTAATTATAATTAAAGTTTGTAAACAAATGTAATCTAATAGGTAAGTTGAAAAGGTATTAAGCGCAAGGCATTGAATGAAAGTTCATGGTATAAAGCACATAATGAATATCTAAGATTATAGCTAATGCAGTATTCAATAAAGTAAAAACCCAAAAAAAGGAAATTGAGGTTTTAATCACCCTGTAATAGTCCATAAAACATAATATTTCATTAGAAAAGGTTGTAATACAATTAGGCACGTGATATGAATCTACTATGTAATTACTTGATTTGTTTAAGATAAGAAATGAGTTTTCTAAAACGAATTTTTAGTTCAATATTTTTGGAAAGGCATATGGTAACAATCATTAGGTTTAAACTTTTATTATACGTGAAAATAGATACTTTGAGTTAGATTTAGCATGAAAAGCCTACATTGAATGTCTGAAGTATTGCCTTCTACATAGTCTACATTCCTTTTATTGAGGTAGACTAAACCCCAAATTACTGATTTATAATTTTGATTGTTTTATTCCATATAAAAGCATGCTATAAAATATAACGTTTTGAAGAAACTCTTATCTATGTTATTGTGGCTCCATTGAACACATCTTAAATATTTATCTTTCAATATTACATAAATATGTTGGGGTAAAATCTCTCTATAAAAGTGCGGTTAGTGATATGGTTTTCTTCTAATTCCTTGACTATTAGTTTAGATTTATATTGTAAATATTAAAATTTCATGATACTTTTAATTCATGTAGGAACTTATTTTAGTATATGATGAAGATATACCTTGAAGAGGTAGTCTGGATGAACATTTTTTATTAGACACAAAAACACCACCTCCTTAAAGGTGGTGAGGATGAGCATCCACTATTTTAGTATTATGATACAAATGTGTCAGAATTAGTAAGTGAAAATGTTGAAAGAAGTTTATAACTAATCCATTCTAATAAATTGCATTTTTATGTTTCATCAAATGGTTCAAGATAGTATTTGATTCCTTTTTGATGAAAACCTGATTTGATGGAGACCTAATTAATAAATCATGATATCATGTCTTTTCAATGGTGAAAAAAAATATAGAAATTACAAGTGGCAATGCTTTCAAACGTAATACAAGTAATTTTCCTATAAGTTTAACAACAAGTGGCAATGCTTTCAAACGTAATACAAGTAATTTTCCTATAAGTTTAAAAACACAACTGACCCTCCACACCTTCAATCACACATGGTTTGAGGTAAAAGGAAATTATTTCTATTAAGAGTGGAAGCATTTCCATTTGTAAGTTTTAGAAATTTTTCTTTCCATTGAAAAGACATGAAAACATGACCTATTTCTATCCGTTGAAAGGACATGAAATCAAGACCTATCAATTAGTCTTTATTAGAAAAGTATGAAATACATTTTCAAATATTGAAAATATACACATACACTCAAAAAAAAAATCCAAATAATCAATAAAATATTTTATTTTATTAATTTTAGAGATATAAAATCCCCACATAAAAATGTATTGGATCAATTTTCATGTAAATCAATAATATATAATTGATATGATAATGGTTGAAAAATAATTTTAAAATATTAACATTAACAAAAAAATATTTACATTATTTAATAACGATAATTGAGTAGTGAGTGAGTCGAGTGTTATAAGTGGTAGGTTTAAGAGTCCATTTCTAGAATTACTATTCTCTAACATTATTACCAAATTCGGTTATGACAAGTTATTCATGAAA
This sequence comes from Torreya grandis, assembly GCA_037957365.1. NCBI lineage: Eukaryota > Viridiplantae > Streptophyta > Pinopsida > Cupressales > Taxaceae > Torreya > Torreya grandis. The sequence continues at coordinate 238,580 of JARHVA010009097.1, read as the reverse complement.
AGTTTATGATATAATAGATTACCAGTTCAATGTTTAATGTGATGGGGTCGACACATAACTTAAAACCTATATTCATTAAAATGATGAAGTCCACAACCCATGGATATGAATATTATTCATCACTATTTTAAATATTCTAATTATAAAATCTCTGTAGTTCTAGCTCCATTTGAAAAATCATGTTACCCAATAGTTTAACTAATGAGATGTGGGAGAGTTAATAGAATGGCTTGGTTCTTTTACGCCCCACCTAGGTTCAAGTATCACTAAGATATATAAAGTTAGATGTAGCCATTATTAGTATTCTTGGGCCAGTTATCATTGTTGTGGATATTCTCGAGTGGGTTATAACTATTGTTGGTATTGTTGAATAGGTTGTGGTCATTCATTAGTATAGTTGGATGGGTTATGGCATTTATGAGTATTCTTAAACCAGTTACGACCATTATTAATATTTTAAGACTAATTATGACTACTAATATATGTAATACATGTAATAAATGAATGCTTGGGATCTAGATCCTTAATGGCATCCTAAAGCAAATCCTAATTACAATTAAAAAACCAATCAAAACATAAATAATAATATTTAACACCACTTATTATCTAATTTAATTGCTATTAAATATCATACATTATGTCATAAATCACTAAAAAAAAATGTTCCTGTCTAAATTAATTGGGTCATCAATTTTTCCATCATACTCCTATTTATAATTTTTTTTTAATAAGTTAGTATATTTTGAACTTAAAAGGTTTGTCTTTCACTTTTTAAATATCGTATAAAATGAAAAATGAGCTTAACAAATGCTAATTATGTGATCAATGTTTCCATCATCTGCCCATCTATAACACAATCATAAACATTTAAATATTTTCACACCAAAAATTCTATTAATCAGTGTTTTCTAATTTTTTTAAAATGAAGGTCAAGCATACTTCTCACCTAATTGTTCTAGGAAAGCTATTTATAAAATCTACAATCAACCACATATCCTTTGTATCCTTATTTGATTCCTGGTTAACACTTCTCATTATAACAAAGTTTCCTTTATCCTTCTACAATCAACCACATATCCTTTGTATCCTTATTCGATTCCTGGTTAACACTTCTCATTATAACAAAAATTCCTTTATCTTTGGCTTTATAAATCCAACTAAAAAACATTATATTTTTAGAAATGAAAGGAAGATCTTGTATACACCAAATTGTTTGCATGTTTTCAAACAGATTATAATATTTTTTTTTACTATATCCTACTCTTAGTTAGATGCGTATTTTCCTGTAAATTCCCAAATTTGAATATACATTTCTCATCATTTTGTCTACATTGCATGTTGTTTTTTATCCAAAAAATAAAAGCAATTTTAAGATAACTCGTAAATTTTAAAAAATAATATGAACCACCCAATAGATTTGAATTCTCCCTATTAAACTTGAAATTTTAATTTGTACATGTCTTAATTTTATCATTAAGTAAACCTTTAAAATCAAGAACAAGTAAATTAGACTTTCTAGAAGACAGATAAAATAATAATTCCATAGCTTGAGATGTCAAAAACAATTCTTCAAAATATATATTGAATTAGTTAGGAAATTTCAAAAAATAGACTATTAGATTATTGATTGTTTTCTTTTTCATAAACGGATTGGATTCGGTAACTACTTCCACCGTTGGCACTAGTTTTGTCAAAATAAACATGAAGGAATTTAGTAGAATCTTGAAACATGATTAAGTAAACTTTACATTGGATAATAATTTAAAATATTAATTAATATTATTTTTATAATATATTCGTTTAATTTTGGAGATTAAAAAATAATAATTATTATATATTTAGTTTTCCTATCATTAAACTCTCACAATTGATTGTATTTTTCAGTTTTCAGTTTATACTTATAGTGGAATTGTTCCGATAAGCTATAGGGTTTTCTTTTTAAAATATATTAGACATAGTAGGAATTAATATATAAAGATTGATAAACAATACATAAAAAAAATTATAAAAGGAATTCACTTAGAAATATGTGAAAAATAAAAGAACAGACGTTAAGAATATAACAGCCTCCAAATTACAATTTCAATGACAATGCATCTAACGTCAATTTGCAAGTCCAAGAAATTCTTAACTCTTGAAAACTTTGATAAGATGATGTTTATTTATACTAACAAACATTCTATTTTATACTGAATTATTATAATTAAAATTTAAAGAAAACCTCCATTACAATTGCTTGTAAGGAAAATATGAAATGAACAAGATCATCTATTACCACTTTAATGGTCATTAAATCTCTACTAATTTAATAAGATGAAATATATTGGAACATAGCAGTTATAAGATGATGTAGAAAAAGAGGTTGAATATTCACAAGCCATAACTTTTGATTTATAGTTTGTTTGAGTTTATTTTTATGTTAAAATGACCATCTCAAAATGTTGAATTTAGTTGTAATTTATCCTTTCAATTATGAGATATTTTCAATATTTTTTAGAGGTCAAATGTGTCCATCTGAAGGTTTGAAATTGTAGTTCAATTTTATTTTCATGTTTTTCTAAATTTAGCAATTATTTATTTTTATAACCGGATTTGAAGATCAATTGAAATTCATCTGATAGGTTAAGTTTAGTGTTTACATTATTTTTGGAGATTTTAAGAATTGCGTATGTTTACATACAAAAGTTATTAAAAATATTAACTATTAAAAATAGAAAATCGAATTTTACGTATTTTTAAAGTTTTGAATTTCGTATTTCAATTACAATTTTAAGTTGAGACTTATTTATTTATGGGTTATAATTATCTTAATCATTCAATATGAATCAATACTAATTATTTTTTAGAATCTTAACCTAATAAATTTTTATTTGTCTTTACGTTATTCAAATTCATGACATGCATTACAAGATCCATATATATTCTCATTTTTTAAACACCATAATTTCATCTCAAAGTGATTTCAAAACTAGTGTATTTTATTTCACATTTAGAATGACATGTCATCTCAACAAGTTATCATAACATCTTCCTTGAGAATGTAGCCTCTGCTACACCTAATATATTAAGGATTACATGTCTAATACAATATTTCATTCGAGTCTCAATACTTTCAAAACATAGTTGGTATTCTAATTTTTTTTTTTTTTTTAATGATTAAAGTGGGTTTTGCGGGGTCCCCTACCCAATACAATAATATACAGACATGGTATTCGAAACCATAAGGAACATGAATGCCTGCATAAAAACATCTATCAATAAACTAACTTTACAACAATAGTAGAAAACAAATCAACATTACAACAATAGAAAGACTACAAAGCCGCATAACTATGCAAAATAATGAAGAGACTAGGAGCCTTCCAAACTATTTTTCTTTGATGATGTAAGGGTCATGTTAGGAGAAGCAAAATCATTCATTCTATGAGTTTTTCTTACCAACAATCATCTATTCCCCTCCATCTTCAAGGATAATGGGAATGGACATTTCCAAAGAAGCATTTGATTTATCCAATAGTAATCATGCCAATGAATCACTATTTGAATCCGCACTTCCAATTTGGTGATCATTATTTTCCTTTCCCAAAGTGGGCGAAACATTTGTTACCTATTCAACTTCATTTTGAACCAACACTATATCTTTATCATATTTATCTAAATCACACTCTGAATCATATTCTAGTTGTCTTTTAGAATAGTAAAATGCTCAGGGAGAGCATCCTTCCACTAAGAGATCCTGCTAGTATGCTTTGAAAAATAACACGAAGAAACAAAATGACCTACTTAAAAGCAATTTCTACAATGAAAAGACAATTTCTCTAAATCAAGAGAGTATCCTAACAATTGTTATATCTTATCAGTTTTAATTTTTGTACGACAAAAATCATATGAAATAGAATATGATGGTTTTATTTAAAATTTAGAGGTTTCTAGGTATTACAACTTTTTAAAAATTATTTGTTTCTTAATGCATTGATGTTGTTTGGTTATAAACCTCTCAAGGTGAATTCATTGAAAAAATATTAATGTAAAAAAGCGTTATAGTTAAATAATCCTAAAAAAAGAACATGTAGAAAATGATCGAGTACCTTGTTCTATGTTACAAATGTATTTGAACCAAACACCTCATTCGTAACTAAAGCATTGAAACGTGTTATTTTTTGAATGCCAAGAGCATCCCGAGTACATATAACATTTTGAATAGAATATAATCGCCGGTTAACATAGGCAGACATCTCTACAGGTAAAAAAAATATCTCATTGTAGATAATCTTTTATCCAGTTTCTAAGAAACACAATACGAAAATTAAATAAAATATATAGTTGATGGAAATATTGGTTTTCTTTAACTTTGACAACATTGAAGTTGATTTGATATTAAATATTTCTTATATTAATTTATATACACCTCTTACTCATGGATTTCCATGGTACAAATAAGAGACCGTAATTGACCATTAACAATTGTATGCACCTCTAAGATAACATATCTGCCAATAATTATTCTTCATCCATAAATAATCACTACAACCGATATTTTCTAGATACTTTAGAAAACATATGTACCCAGAATTATTCTGATAATTCAGATGTAAATGTATGATACAGTGCCTAAAGCTTAAGATCTCATGTAGTTACAACGTCTAGAGGCATACCATGCGTTTAGTCCTTAGAACCAGTTCTCTTCTATGATCTCTGTGGATTTTGTCATTTTAAATACCCAAGATTATGTACATCATTCACACCAAAATATATCTTTGGGGCCAATTCACATTCTATTAAAACAATAACATAATATATATTCTTCATATTTCCTTTTTCTCATATATATCATCCATGTTTGATTGACGATTTGTGTTTTCCTTGTATGTATCAAAAAGAGATGAATGCAAATTTAAATTGAGACATATAGGCGTCAACACTTCATCACTAGGTTATATAAACCTTAAATTAATACCGTAGTTTTTTCGTGGATATATTGAAATCGAAATGCACACTGGAAAGTAAATACATTTGTATCATGATATCTTGTGGGTGTATTATTTTCTAAATACAATATTTGATCATAATAAAACTTTTGAGTTTCCAAGGGAATTGTAACCTCGGCATCTTAATTTACCATCCTTTCTTTAGGGGTATCTCTATTAAATGGATTTTATTACTCTTATACTCTTCCACCAAGCCCAATAGCTGAAGATAATATGTTCATCCCAATCATCACATACTTTTATCCCTTCCAAAAACCTTTCAGACGTATTTCTATTCTCTAATTCTCTCATAGTAAAAATCAAAATTTCCTATAATAAATCAAGGGTCCACAATAGGATGACTCCAAGCATCTGCTTCGAATAATTTTCCTACCAATCTTATATCTCAGTTTTAATCACACCTATTTTTCCTTCAAATTAATTAGTAGTAAATTGATCCATTGAATTTAGTTGAATGTCCACCTAATTGTATTTTTATGGAGAGCATTGAATCTGATCTTTTTTTCCTAAATATGTTTAGAGACTAATATAAAGTAAATATTATCGTAAATAATTTCATTTTTATAACAATTAAAAATATATAGTTAAATATATATAGTTGTTGATTTAGAAATGTATACAGGAATGCAAATTTTAGTAATTAATATCTAGGAAAAACTCATTATATTTTTTGGAGTTTTACATTCAAAAAACCATGATAAATTTGAATTAATAAGTAATTATTAACGAAAAACTTTAAGTATATTTATAATTACAAAAAAAAAACACTCCAATTAGCAGTGTGTTATTTTTGTACACCAAGTTTCTGTCATATTTTATACAATCTTAATTAATCAGGGTTTGTATAGTTGGTCGATGAACGAAGTTTCCAATCATATATTTTTTTCTAATAGTTTTTGTTGCATATGTTTACAATATACTCACTAAAGGCATGTGAAAAATAAAATCATCTTTCACATAATTGATTGATAAATGAGGATTCCAATTATGTCTCTTTTGCTCATAATTTTAACTGCATATGTTTATAATATCCTCACTCGAGGCATGTGGAAAAATAAAATCATCCTTCATATATTTAACTGTTTCATGATAAAACTCATAATTGGTATTGTCCAAAACATTCTTCTATGCCAAGATCATGTATTGAGTATCTATAATATATAAATCAATATCGTTATGTTTTTCTATATCAACTTTATTAACCAACACAATCCCTTTGTCAATTTACCTAAACACAATAATACAACATCGTAGTGAGTAGAAATGACATCAAAAAACATTGAATGACTATCTAATCCACAACAAATTCAATTAAATGATTAATATGATATTTTATATCAACTCTCTCAACCAATTCAACCCCTTGGTCAATTTCCCTAAACACAATAAAACATCTTAGTGAGTAGGAATGACATCACAAAATATTAAATGACTATATAATCCACACCAAATTCAATTAATCCCAAATTCAATTAAATGATTAATGGGATATTTTTTCATTGCTTTATATCAACAATCTATTAAAACTTTAAGTATTTATTATTTTAAAATCAGAAAATCAAGTTGAATTATGTTGAATACTCTCCCTTCTCAAAATAGATTCAACATGTTTTAGAAGATTAGATGTTTTGGTGGATTGATTAAGCTCTGGAAAAGGTGAATTTCAAGAGTCAATTTATAAGCGTCAGAAATAGACCCTCTAAGAAATACTGAATTTGTTGACATCTTGAAATAAATATATTTTTTTCAAATGATGACATATTGAATAAGTTCTGACATATTGGTTTACTTTTTTGAAAATTATTATCTTGCCATTGTGAATAATTTTGGCATTCCCACAACTCGTAGTTTCTTATTATATAAAAACACATATCTACCATCCTTACCATTGAAAACATTTTCTTTCAGTTTGTTTTCAACGATCATGCAAATAATCTTCCTATTCTCTTCTCTATGAAGCCTTTATAAACGAATATTCTTCAAACAATTTAATTGTATTCCTCGGTGGACATCGTGACTTATCAATTAAGAAACCATACGTTACTATCTCCTTACCTTCTTGTTTACTTTTTATAATCTTCTCTCTTACGTAAATTTAAAATAATTATTATCAACTCAATATAGTCTTTTAATTACAATTTTTTTCTAATGGGGTCTTCAACATTATTCTCTTTGAATATAACTTCTAGCTCCATTGTCTATTTCTTAAGTTTATTTGGCTCTCTTTACCACCAAACAGAATATATTGCTAGTGGGTTTTTTTTCACCATGACCTCTAGTAGTCTTGATATGAATCCAACATATTTTTCTTTAATAGTTAACATTATGGTGTTCAAACAATGTTTGTGAAACACAAAAACTTTAGAAGTAAATCTTATTAAATAGAATCTATAATAAAATGTATGATCCCATGATATATAATAAGTTTGGGATGTATATGAGTAATTAAATACTCTTATAAATTCTAATCTAGATATTCATGTGTATAAGTTATTTTTTTTATAATATTAACTAAACAAGTCTCATTCATAAAGAATTCGTATTTCAGAGAAGAATAGTGTAAAGACAACTCTACGCTTAAAAGAATATTCACAACACTTAAGGATTTCTCTTTATTATAGTATTATTAAATGATTCCCCAAGACTAAAACTATAATAATATACTTAAGCATCTTACTTTATGAATAGAAGAAACTCATTATGCTTTCATGCCACAAAATAAACCAAATGTAGATTCTTTCTGATGTTTTCCTAAAAATTAAAATAGAACAAACTTATATACTTGAAATACTGTAACCCAAAAAATATGGGTTTTCTCTTGTTTTCTTATAATCATCAAACTGATCAATAATAACGATAATCAAGAGATTACTAAACTGATAATTTTTTATTCAAAATCAAATGATACTAACAATATCCTCCACATTATTTTATCCAATTTAATTAAATAAATTTGACAATATGGTCATGGGACTTTTCATATAGTTTATACTATCAAAACACAAGTTTTATAAGTACATCTTAAAAATAAGTATTATATTTTTATAATTTTTTAAGTAAATCATTAAGATAATTTTTAGTAGTGTATCCCATAGTGGAACATCAAAAATAATACATTTAAATGAATGGTACCAAATAAATTCTAGTTAATGCAATAGATTTTAAGATAGAATATTAAAACATAAATGTTGACCAATTTTTACTCCCAATGTCAATATGTCCACCCATATAGATAGAAACTTGAGTTGTCATGTATTAATTGCTTTTTCTTAGACCTTTATATGCCTTAATAGTCTTTAAAACTCCTTTATAAAGACTCATTAGCAAAGTTTAAGGTTAATTTACAAAAAATAATGTAATAGTTTGTCTTTGCTTTGTACTAGCCTAGTCATGTCAAGGTGAGAAAAGGTGAGTCCAAAAATTGTCATAGGTCCTTAGGTTTCTCTTCAAGCCACTTTATCAACTAATCAACTTTTATAAAAATTACATGTTGATTTCCAAAGTTTAATGTTTATTTATGGACATTAAGGAAATGTTTTATGGAGGAAAAAGTCTTTTTTAACTAACTCCATGTGTGTCAAAGCTCCAAAAAGACAAATATACATAAAATTACACTTTCCAAGGTTATTATTAGTTATATAACTTTCATATGTGCCAAGATGTCAGACATTGGTTACATTCTTGCATTTCAATGCCAAAGAAGGGAGTTTACCTCACTTATATGGACTTTAAAAGAGGTGTCTCTTGGTATTTATAGGTCAAAACCATGTTTATATTTCATGCTCAAGTCCTAAAAATTCTAAATGTACTTTATTCTCTCCATCACTCTCTTCACAAGTTTGTAGAGATTATTTTCAAGTAGATGGTATGACCAAGAGAGAGAGTTAGGGTATGATATTTTTTCCAAATGATGGGGTACTAGTAAGATTAAAAATTGTGGTATTGGTTTGCAGATCCATCCCCTCTTCTTGAAGAACAAATTCTAGAAGGTAGGGCAGTCAAAAAGAGCTAGTGAACCCCACAAGCTCATGTCTATTCTTTGAAATAGAAGCTTAAATCAAAATGCATGCATGATATAAAGAGAAGAAGATATATCTTACTTATGAAAACACATTCCATACTTTTTCAAGCCCTAATTGGCACATGTAGGCTCAAATTTGATAAGATATCTCTTATTTTACTTTAGTTTGCAAGGTGTTTGTTATTGTTCGTTGATTATTCTAGGTCAATGTCTTGTGGATCCAATAAAAAATAATCTTTATCAAATATATTGTGAATCCATTAGTGATTCCCAACGCTCATTACACTACCACCTTCTTCAAGAAATAAGTGTTAGTCTTTTTTTTTTGGACTATGAATATGATTGCATGTATAAAAGCGACTTGAAAAGGGTCTGATTATGCGTTACCAAAGGTTTATAAATGTACCTACCTCATGAAATAAGTAATGAAGTGAAATAGAAGCATCATTGAAGTTAGGAGATCAAGTTACACCATATAAGACGTAAAAACATGAAGAATGTAGACCTACATGTCTACATACTTGTAGGTTTGCATTTTATGTGAAATCCAAAGTTTGAGTTTGAAACATAAATATTGAAGGTATTGTATTGTTCCTATAAGTGGAGAAGTTTAAGATCACTAAAGGAAGTGTGATTGCAGGCCTCAATCCCAAGACACTTCAATGAAACCTACAAGCATGATATAGTATAGGACATATGTATGGTCAACATGAGCATATGCAAAGTTTTGAAAAGTTAAAAAGTTTGTAAGGAAGCTAAATAAGTCATAAATAATGTGAAAAGGAATCTTTAATTTTTTAGTGGCTTATAGAAGATGTCTTAAACTAAAAATGTAAACAACGTATTATATGACTTCTTACTAGTTGGTTGTAAGGGACTCAAGAGGCTTCTAATATTGAGAAGATTATGTATGAGTGTTTGAAGTTTAGGTAAGGGAACAAGTACAAAAAATAATTTGAAGATACAGAGACCTAAAGAGAAAGGTTAAAAAGAGATGATTAAAACAAACTCATTGTGACCCTACCTGCAGATACTTAGTTTGAGACCTATAAACCTACCTTGTTAAATGAAGTGGTTACTTAGTGTGAAGAGAAGAGGTATAAGAGGAATAAAATTACTTGAATGTGATTTAATATTGAGAGTGAACCTATAAGATGATCAATGGAAATATAAACATATGATAATATTCATAGGCAATTAGTCATGATAAGGATAGGTGTTGGATATAGACTGCATATAAAGACAACACCAACAAGGTTGATGAAATCCATTTGCATGTATAAAAGTACTGAGAAAAGTTATAAACTGAGGATAAAACATTGCCTATCATGTAAAGGTTCATAAAATGGATAAAATAAGGTAAGTGACCTTAACAAAACACGTATAGTGAAGACAATAGTTGAGACCTATAAGTATGTCTTTGAGTATGAAGATAATATGGAGTAATTAAACTAATATTGGGTTTATAATGCTATAAAATGATGAATAAAAATTAATCAGAACATACCAAAAATATTATATCCTTAAGAGAGGAAAATGAGAATAAAACATGACCTTTAGGGTTAAATTAGCTTTTTGTTCATAAACCCTCACGATAGGTAGCCTAGATTATAGAACCTTTGGAGGCCATTACTCATTTAAAGATGATTCTTCAAAGTGAATGTAAATTGGACATTTTTTAAAGGTCTTCAGAATCCATTATTATTATAATAGTTGATGATTTAGAGACATAAAGGATATGAACATGTGTTAAGAGTGCAGGGTAGTTACAAAATGAATACTTGCAACATGAGAGGCTACAAAAATTTTATTTTTTCTCTCACAAGGTTTTTAATGGGATAATGTTATTTTTTCATGTGTTATATGGGTATTTGATTTCTACTTTGTTGTATTAGGAAGGAGAAAGAGGACCTATCCTCTATGAACTATTGTTAAGAACTTGACATGTTTAAAACCCTCGCAAACCCCTCTTAATGACCTGAAGTGAGATATAAGATCTCAAACAATTTATAATGGATTTATTTAACCTCCAAATTATCTTCATGTAATTTATAACTCTAATGATCACCTAAACTTAGTACTAGTTGGCATGTGCAAGTACATAGTTGTATGGAATTACTCAAAAAACATGGTTGTAGGTGTGTTTATAAGTATGCAGGATATGAAATTATATATAGTTCAAGTTTCAAGGATTTTTAATCTATGTAAGAGGTTTCATGATCATTAATATTTTTAGTCCATCTAATGTAATTCATGATCCAATTAAGTCATCAAATTTAATAAGAAGTCATAAATACATTGTTTTGAAAGCCAAAAAGCCTAGGTGCAGTGCAGGCCTATAAAACACGTTAAGAGGCATCTCCTTAGTGTATTGAGTATCCTAGTGATGTTTAAGGAGTAAAAAAATATTTCCAAGCTTTATAATCTTAACATTATTTCTAAACACATTGAATTCCTCTGAATCTTGTACAAGCACCTAGAATAGGGTCTTTGACCATTTCATGGTTTACCCATACATATAAGGTATTAGGGGATAAAATTTAACATGGAAAAATGGGTAAACTAAATCAAACACTTTTCCTAAGTTTCCAACATGTGGGAGTGAATTTAGGCCAAAATGCAGTTTCTAGACAAGGAGGGCTAATTGAGGCCTAATTGAGAAGAGAGAATAGTATACAAGCGACACTTCCACTTAGACTTGGATCCTTAAACATTACATGGAGATATAATGGATATTAGGTCCTCAAATATAGAGTCAATTTGGAAATATCCTCTATACATTATCCTACTCAAGGAGGTTTACACATTTTTAGGGCTACAAGGAATGAGGCTAAATGAGAGATTTTGGAGTAAAATTATGTCTTGGAGAGAGTTTCATACCTATAAATTAAATTTTATAGGTATTATATGATGTGAATATGTCATCCATCAATATAAATTTTCTTGATGATGATGATGATACCAAGATTTGAAAATTGTAAGTAAATGTAGGCATAATAAGACCACGTTAACTTAAAAATAATTAGGAGTTTTAATCATCATTATGTAATAATTTATAAATAATCATAAACAAGTTAAAATTTTAAAATATCAAGTCAAGATATATTTTAATATGATGTAGTGATCAAGCACTCCATTTTTCCATCACAAGACAAGAGAAGGGGTAGCTTTAAAGAACAAGGCAAGGTGTCAAACAAAGTTTCAAACTCCTACACCATGTGTATCAAGAAAAAATATTCAAGAGAGCACACATGTCTTGTAAGACCTATTGAGATAGTTACACACCTTATTTCTTTAATGTAACTCTTATTTACATGTGTCAATGGGCTATTGTATGTCCCTTATCTCTTTTTTCTCTCATTTTTCTACATATTCAGACTGGATAGGCTATGTCTATATTCTCCACCTAGGTATGGTGAAGCCCTATCTATAGATAAACCTTTGATCAATGTGAAAATATTATTTTACCTCCTCTTTTGTCTTTTTTCAATATATTTATATGATTAATTGATTGTGTCAAGTTACTAGCTTTGTTTCCTTGATATGTTTCTCCTTTTATTGCATACATATTCACTTTAAAACTTATTTGAAAGTTTTATGAAATGTCTAAGTAAGGTGTGAATGTTGAGTGACCTATATTTTCACTAGTGTGATTCTATGATCTCTTGACTATTCCTCCTAACTCAAGCATTCTTCACAACCTTTATGTGAAATGTTGATGTACAAATATAGATATAAAGTAGTGTTTCTTGCAAGTTAGTCACATGGTTAAAGTGAATTTTTAGCTATTTGTTAGTGTTCAAGTATATTATTTGCATTACTTCTATTATATTAGGTTTATATCTCTTTTCCTAAAAAATTGGTATAGTAGTTTGTCATCCTATGTGATTCATCAAGGAGAAATAGCCTTTTAATCTAGAGATTTAATCTAATTTAGGCCACCCATAACATAGGATTATTTCCATATTATTACCAATTTGGAAGGCTTGAAATACATTCCAAAGGTTGAAAATTTGCTAGATAATTTTTTTGGCATTCCCAATGGGAGTAAGGTCCAAAGTATTGGAAGGACTGTTGGTGTTATTCTTCTACTTATCAGCCTTTAGAGGCATTCAAAACATCATTGGTGACTCTAAGATCAATCAACTAGTTATATCAGCTTAGTTACTTGTTTAAATAAGTTTTACATTTAATTAGTTATTTTGATGATGTTTTATGGATGTGTATGAAGAGAATTTATGTGCTATACCTCTTTACCAACCGTATATTAACCTTAATACCTGTATGATGGTTCATATCAATCCTAAATCACTACCTATTAGCCTCAATATGATCCCTATCAGCCTTAATATGATCTTTGTTATATTTTTCGTGAGTCACATCAATCTTATGATCAGCCTACACTCCCCATGAAGGACTATGATGTTGCATATGATCATCCCTCTTAATACCATGCTAGCCCTAATAAACATAGCCACTTCTCAAACTAGTCAATTTAAAGCTTCAATAAGAATATCATCTGTTATGAAAGGTATATGTTAGGGCTTAAAACATAAAGGGAATATGGTCAAGATATCCCTAGTCATCCCATTCATAATCTAAGATAATCATTGAAATTAATAAAATAAGAATGGACACTTATTCAGCGATCAACTTGGCAAATATTCTCAAGTGATATGATGGATGTAATTGGTCTAGTTCAAATCATAGAAGATAAACTAAAGGTTGATGAAGGATAATAGGTTCGTTCCTATCAGCCCAAATATCTTTATATCTACCAAATCAACCATCATATGCACAAATCCTCCTTCCCTAAGAGACCATTCCAAGTGAGTTTCAAAGTTTTCCATATATTCCTCAAACTTTCCCTTCATGGAATTCAATCCAAGAGAGAATTAAAAGTAATGAGATTGTTGTTGATAATCCTATTGTTGAGAACCAATATTTTATTTCTAGTCCTCAAGAATAACCCAAGAAGTCTTCCAAGACTCAGAGCTATAATGAAGTGGTGAAATCATAGACTAATAATGGTGAGATAAGCATAAATTGGGGAACTAAATCCAAGGATGTACTTGAATCCATGTAAGTCCCTCCCATCCCTCCTTAAAATCCCTCTTGTATCCCATATCATCCTTCTTGTGCTCCTTATTCTCATGAAGTCACTAACCACCTTCAAGAAAAGATATTCCAAGAGACTAAAGAAAATAAAATTGAATAGTTAGATTTGAAAAGGAATAAACTTAAATCAATCCAAGATTTATAGTTTGAAACCAAGGGAAACATTGTGCCTATTGAATCTCCATTTCCTTCTCCTCAAGAGTCTATTTTCTTTCCATCTTGGAGGTTTGTCCAAGAAGGATATCAAGGGAAAAAAGAGGTCCTAATTTATAACATTGAAATCAAGTTGTATATGTTGAAGAGACTCAATAAGGGTATAATAAGAATGGAATAATTTTTTATAAGGATGGGGCACTCATAGCCTAACTCAATGTACTCACCCTTCAAGAGTTATTATAAAAATCTTCCATTCCAAGGAATTCACATTGAAATAAAGATCCTTAAATTGTTAGGATAATTCATGATCCATCTACCTCATACTCCCTCTCTAACTTGTTAACATACCAATCACCCTCCCATCATATCCCTTCTTTAATGGGAACTTGTCCTATGGGAGATGAATGATGAAGAACTTGTAGATGTAATTGAGGTTTAAAGAGATCATGATGAAGATTTTTCAAGTGTATATGATGAGGAATTAACCATTGGTACTCCCCTTGGTGAAGAAAAACACAATTCAATTTTGAAGGATGATCAAGAAGGTGAGTTTGAGGAAGGAGTGTAAATTGATCAAGTTTCTATAGAAGAATAAAAAACCTATAAATATGCACTTTAGATTGTATATCTTCAAGATAAAGGTAAACAAAATGATGAGGACATTTGGTAGTAGTACCTAGACATATTAAAATAATTTTAGGATCTTAAAGGGCCTATAGCTCCTATTGGATAGATTGAGGATGATTTTGAATCTGCTCTCTTTCTTGAGAAATAATGTGTGGACCTATAAGAGACCATTCAAGATCATGGAGTCTCTATAAAATAATAATGAGGTTTATCTTATAATCAAAAATGAGGTCATGATTGAGGAAGGCTCAAACATCAATAAACATAATGAGAAGGTTTTTGAAGCACAAGATGATTTTATCTTGATAGGTTATTGGTTTGTTCATTCTACTTTATTTAAAAACATTCCAAAACTATTGGAAAGCAAGAAGAGGATCAGGACAACAAGACCAAGTCTCAAAAGGTAGCTTGCTTATGAAATTATTCACCTTAAGAAGAAAAATATATCATAATCTTTCCCTTGGATCTAAGAAGAACTTTTTTCCAAGTTATTTTTATATAGTTAGTTGTTTTGTTGTTTTTTGTGTTCCGTAGGTGTTTAGCTAGGATATGTGTGTGTCTTATTTATTTTCTTAGTGTCTGTTTACCTTTTTTTGTGTGCTTTGGAGGTTAAATTAGTTTTTTTCAAAAAGTTTTAAGGTTAGACAAAGGTCATATTTTGAGGTGAAATGACTCCATTTACAAATGAAAGGACAAGGCAACTGGTCTAATTATCATTAGAAGCATGCTACCTCTGTGTATAACTAATTTGTTAACTAATTTTGTCCCCCAAAGTCACAATGTCAACCCTTATAGGTATATAATTAAGTGTTCATGTCTTAATATATTTGTTATATTCATTTTAATTCCTTAATAGTCTTCAAAAGGCCTTTTTAAAGCCTTGTTAGCAGAGTTTATAGTTAATTTCCAAAACATAAGGTAATAGTTTGTATTTGAATTGTACTAGCCTAGTCATGTCATGGTTAGAAAATGTGAATCCAAACTATATCATAATTCCTTATATTTCTCTTCAAGTCACATTATAACTAAATCAACTTTTATAAACATTTCATGTTGATTTGGAAAGTTCAATGTTTATTTCTGGATGTTAAGGTAAAGTTTTATGAAAGAAAAAAGCGTTTTTGACTAAAAACACATGTGTAAAATATCATAAAGCCAAATATCCATACAATAACATGTTATAAATCTATTTAATTAGTTATATAACTGTCATATGTGCCAGGATGTTAGACATTGGTGAGATTTTTTCACTTCAACACCAAAGAAGGGAGTTTCATTCACTTGTACGGACTTAGCATATCCACTTCAGACTAATTTTTTTAAAAATGTGTATCTTGGGATTTTAAATTTAAAAACAATGTTCATATCTTGTTTATATGTCCTAAAATCACAAAAAATACTTTCTTCTCTCCATCGCTCTCTTCAAAACCTTACAAATGAAGTTTTCAAGTGGATGGTACACCCAAGAAAAAGAGAGTCAGTGTCTAAATTTTTATCCACATGAGGGGGTAGTATTAATATTAAATTTATTGAATTATTTTTGAGATCCATCCCATCTCTCTTATGAACAATCAATAAGAAGGTAGGGCGGACTAAAAGATCTAGTCAACCCCATAGGCTCATTTTTATTATTTGGAATGGCATTTTAAAGAATTATAAATAAGTTAGATCAAGTGAATATTATATATGGAACATATGTAGACATATTACATGTTTGTAAAACCCATAATTGGCACATATGGGCTCAATTTAAATAAATATATATCTTCTTTTGATCAATTTGCAAGGTGGTTGTAATTATTTCTTGATTGTTCAAGGTGCTTCAGTATTTGGATGATTGGAATTAAAATTAAATAAAATGTTTCACTCTATAAAATGTATTATGGATACATAAATAATTTTTTATACTCATTTCAACCACTTATTCAAAAAATAAGAAATAAGAAACAGTCGATTTTGTTTTGAACTGTGAATATGATTGCCTGCATAAAAGTGACTTGAAAAGGGTCTAAGAATGCCTTATCAAAGGTGTATAAATGTATATAACCCATGATGTAATCAATAAAGTTATGGAGTAGCATATTGGAGGTTAAGAGATCAAGTTACATGATATAATACTTAAAAACATGAAAAATGCAGATATATAAGTCTATAGACATATAGGTCAACATTTTATGTGAAATCTAATGAAATGTATAAAATTTTGAGTTTTAAACATAAATTTTGAAATTATTATTTTTCCCCTACATGTGAATAATTTTATGATCACTAAAGTGAGTGTTATTACAAGGTTCAATCCCAAGACACTTCAATGAAACCTAAAAGAAGTATATGGTATAAGATATATGTATGGTTAAAATGAGCATGTGAAAGGTTTTGAAAACTTACATAGTTTTAAAATAATATAAATATGTTCAAAATTATATGTTAATAAATATTTAACTGATTATTGTATTATAGAATAAGTCTTAAACTCCAAATGTAAACAAGGTATTATATGACTACCTACAGGTTGCCTTTAAGTGACTCAAATGGTTTCTAAACTTAAGAAGATGATGTAAGAGAGTTTTGAGTTTATATAAGTCAAAATTAAAAAAAAAAAATTAGTATATAATTATTTAAATATAAATGTCAAGAAGAGGTGATAAAGATAGACTCATTGTGACCCTACGTGCACACACTTAATTTGACACCTATAAACCTACCTTGTTAAGTGAAGTGCTTTACTAGTGTAATGAAAAAATATTTAAGAGGAATGAAATAAATTTAAAATGATTTTATCATTATATTGACCCATAATATATTTAATTTCAATAAAAACTTTTGATGAGAGTCTTAGGCACTTAGTCATGAGAAGGATATGCATTATATGTAGATTGTATACCAAGCCAATATCAAGATGGTTGATGAAATCCATTGGAATTTATAAATTTATTGAGAATAGGTTATAACACGAGGAAAAAATATTTAATATAATGTAAAGGTTGATCAAATTGATACAGTAAGGTAAGTGAACTTTACAAAACACCTATAGTCAAAATAATTGAGATAAGACCTATAAGTTTATCCTTGAACATGAAGAACATAGGAATTAATTACATTAATATTGGGTTCGTAATGGTATAAATTTATTAATAAAACACAATTAGAATATATAATTAATATTATAACTTTGAGAGAGGAAAATAAGGATTAAAAAGGAACCCTAGGGTTAAAATGTCTTTTTGCTCCTATAGGTAGCCAAGATTCATTAAATTTGAAAGCCATTGCTGACTACAAGGTGATGCATGGAAGGGATTTTAAAATGGATATGTTTTATATTTATTTATAATTCATTTTTATGGTAATATTTGTTGAGTTAAATACCTACAGGCTATGAACAGGTGCTAAGAGTGTACAATAGTCACAAAATACATACTTACAACCTAAGAGGCTACCAAAATTTGCATAGATATATAATCAGGTTATGCACAGAAATTAGTGTTGTTTTTAGGTGTTGGATTATAAATTTAAAAGAGGACATGTCCTCTATGAGCTATTGTTAAGAACTTGATTTGTCTAAAACCCTCCTAAGCCCCTCTTGGTAACCCAGTGTGAGAAATAGGCTCTCAAATTATTTATAATGGATTTAAGTGATTTCCAAATCATTTTTTTTACATTAAAAACACTCATGAGAACCTGGGAATAATACTATTTGGCATGCATAGGTACATAGGTGTGTTTGTGAGTATACAGGGTACAAAATGATATCGACATCAAGTGCAGAGTATTTTTAAGTTGGATAATATGATACATGATCATTAATAATATGATTTAAACCCTAAAAATTAATTAATGAACCAACCAAGTCATCACATTGAGTAAGAAGGGAGAAATGCATTATTTTTCAAGATAAGAAACCTTGTCTTAGACCTATAAAATGCTTCAAGGTACCTCTCCTTAGTGTATTGAGTTTAATAGTGATGTTTTAGGACTATAAAACTAATTTAAAGCTTAATATTATAAAAAAATTCCTTTCCAAACACTCAAAATGCCTCTCAAGCTTATACAAGCACCTAGACTAGAGTTTTTGACCATTTCATGGTCCACCCATCTATTCAAAGTCTCAGTGGATAAAATTTTTCATGGATCATGTTATTATCATGGATATACATAATTATACATGTTTCTTGATTTTCATATGTGTGGGAGTGATTTTGGGCAAAAACTCAGTTTCTAGGAAAGGAGGCCTAATTGAGGAGAGAGAATAGTAGAAAATGGACACTTCCACTCAGAGTTAGTTCTTTAAAATTATAATGGATATGTAAGGTTATATTAAGTCCTAAAATATATTCTAAATTTTTTAGGATACTCTATAGATTATTCTACATAAGGGAGTTTACATGTATTTAGGGCTATAAGGAATAAGGCCAAATGATAGATTTTGTTTCAAAATGGGGCCTTGAAGAGATTTAGATGAATCAAAATTAGTTATTAAAAGTATAATATTATTTTATATAGTTATCCATGCATATATATTTATTTGGTGTGGATGAAATAAATATTTGACACTTGTAAGCAAAGGTACGTGTAGTAAGGCCAAGTGGATTTGAAAACACTTAGGATTTTTAATCATCATTGTAGCATCAGTTATGAAGAATCATAAAGAATTTAAAACTATAAAATACAATTTAAATACATAATTTAATAGGATTTAGCGATCAAGTTCTCAATTTTTTCATCACAAGCCTAGAGAAGGTGTAGTTTTAAAGAGCAAGGTAAGGTGTCATGTAAAGTTGTAAACTCCTATGCCATGTGGAGAAAAAAATCATCTTCAAGAGATCACACATGTATTTTAAGGCCTATTGAGATTTTTTAAAACCTTTTTTCTTCAATGTAACTCTTTTTGACACCTGTCAATGGGTTTTCCAGTGCTCCTTGTCTCTTCTTCTCTCTCACCTTTTTATATATTCATTCTAGATAGGCTATGTTTGTATCATCCACCTAGGTATGGAGAATCCCTACCCATTTTTAAGACATTTATCAATGAGATAATTATGATTTTATGTCCTCCTTTTATTATTTTCAATATGTTTGTGTGATTAGTTGATATTGTCAAGTGACTAGCTTTCCTTCTTTGACATGTTTATCCTTTTCTTGCATCCGTATAATGTTTGAAAATTCTTTGCAAGTCTTATGAACTATTTAAGTTGAGAGATTTTTTATGTTTAATAGTGTTATTTTATGACCTCTTGACCAATCCTCCTAGCCCAAGCATTCTTCATGACCTTCACGTGAAATTTTGAGGTAGAGAGGAAAATTTGTGGTGTTTGTTATAGGTTAGTCTCATGCTTAAAGTGAATTTGTATATGGTTGGTAGTGGTTAATTATATTTGGTGCATCACCTTCATTATTGTAGGTTTTTTCTCTATATTACTAGTAATTTAGTAGAGTAGTTTGGGAACCTAAGTGATTCATCAAGGGGAGCTAGCCATATACCCTAGAGATTCAATCCTATTTAGGCCACATGTAGCCTATGATCATTTTCATATTCTTCCAAATTTGGAAGGATATAACATCCTACCAAAGGGTGAAAATTTGGTTGATAAAAATAAACAAGGACTCCCTTTATAAAATATAGTATGTTATCAACACTTACAATCTATGTTCAAGATCATGGAGTCAAAAAATTCCAACTCACTACTCAATCATTTTCCATCTGATTAAACAAACAATAGAAACAAAACAATTTGAATTGATTTACATGATATTCATTATTTTGAATTGTTACTAAAATAGAGTGTATAAATTCCAAATTCCCATAATTAATGATATACAAAATAATACCATCAGAATAGAGATTTACCATCAATATTCATGTTAATATTTATATAATAAAAAAATCATTTATACTAGTTTCAAAATAGCTAATTTTCATAAGAACACAAAACATCCATCAATGTCAAATGCGATAACTAAATTTCCTAATAAATATGAGTGGAACCCAAATAGTTTCATAATGTTATAATTAAATTTTTTGACTTAACTCTGTTAAGGTTCCAAACATACTTCATAGGAAATAGATGTATTTATAGGAACATAGTTATAATAACTATTCATTTATTCAAAATTTCCTTTTTTGAGAATCATTATGAAATTTTAACTTTTAAGAGTTTGATTCCCCCAATCAA
>JARHVA010009097.1:200000-212500 GCA_037957365.1 Torreya grandis | reverse complement strand
AAGAAATCATAAGTTAAAATGGTTATTGAGAGGTATCTGAATATAACATTACTCTTATGACTGTTTAAGTGTTGACTATTAATGTTTGGTTCTTGTGTTGTTTTTATGAATTAGTATAATTGTTTCCAACTGAATTGAGGCATTATATTTATAGCTGAGAATTATGTTCTAAAGTGGAATAATGTGTATTGATATTATTACAATTATATAATGAAATATGGTAAGTATATGCACATATAACTAGTATTTCGTTAATGATATTTTATTAGTTAATACATGATAATATATTTCATCAAGGTAATACACTCTTTTGATTATGAATTTTCAATTTCTATAGTTGATATGCAATTAAATTATAACATGTGGATTTATGGGATATAAAAATGTAAGCTCATTTCATATGGGAGAGATGATATATTTATCCATTCATATTGGTATATTATTTTGAATGTGAAATATTTTTATAACTAAATATGTATTTACTTATGTTATGATTACTTTTAAAACATTTATTATAAATATACTCAATATTGAGTCTTTTTCAATAAGTTTGATTGTAGATATTTTCAATAGAAACATCAAATAATTTATATAAGATAGAAGAATTTGATTAGTTGGAGGATTCAATATGCTAATTTTACATTTAACAAATTAAACTACTAGAGAAATGTCTTTAGGAATCTAACAAAGATTTTTTCCTATTACATAAGGGAAGCTATTTGGGTTACAGTCATATTTAATTATATCTAAATTGGTGCATTATACCTTAAATATTATTACATTATTGAATACATTGGAATTATACTATATTGAATTATATTTAGTAAGATTTTGTTTACTCACAAACTTTAATTTTATAGGTAAATACAAATGGGAAATCATTTTTCTCCTTTTAAGGTATTAGGATTTAACATCAAGTTCATGTACATAGTTTATTAATCTTAATGTTAAATGTTATTTGGATAATGGTTTAAAGAATAAAATATTTTTCCATGAAGAGTGAAGTGTTTATGTGGGTTCAATGTCCAATGAATCAAGGATGTATGAAAATTGAAACATCTTGAGTTCATGGAGAATGCCTATATCATTATTTATTTGGTGGCATTAGTTGAAATTATGAACTATGATCATCTAGTCTACACTCAATAATAGGGATGATTCTTAGTGGCATGAATTCTGGAGGCCATGAATAGTGTATATAAAGTAGAATGCATCTCACTTATAAATCAATTCTAATTCAGAAAATATAAATCACATTTACACTTCTTGTTATTAGTACATCTAGATAATCAGGGTCATGAGCAATATAAATATGCTAGATATAACTAAGGGGTGTCTTAATACAATAATATCATTAGACATGGTTCCAAAGAGTCTAATCAAGAAACACCATGTAACCTATATTTTCTATATATTCATAAATTAAATAGAAATTAAATTAGAATTTAATCTAGTGCTCACCAAATCATGTGGCACAAAATGGGGGTAATAAAGATAAAAGTAAACATACATAGAATAATTATAATAAAAATATTTATACATAACCATAATGAATGGAGATAGAAATATATTGAAAATCCATTACATATTTTACTTATATATACTAAAATAAATGAGCAAATTTAGATATACTTACCTTGAAGATGAACCAGTCGAGACTCAATCTCTACCTTGGTTAAATGTGTTTTTCAAGAGGCTATTGTGTATTATTGAATAATATAAGGATGGAAAATGGGATATAGTCTAGACAAGGAATTCATAGTGAATATCAAGTTTTCATAAGATAGAGGTTTCTTCTCTCCAAGTGTAGACCTTAAGCAAATAACTCCTCAATTAAAATTGTGGAAGAGTAAATTATAGAGAAGCAAAAATGAATAATCAACTCTTGTATCTATCTCTCAAATGGTGAAAAAGATGTGTATATTTAAATTAATCTAACACTAAACATTTTCAAAAATTTCATTGAAATAGTCCCATAACATGAAAATATATTTTATGTATAGGGTCAGCCCAGGCTGACTCTATTTTGTAAATGTCAAAAAGCATTTTTACCTTAAGTAATTGTTATTTAAGGTGGAAAATTTATTATAAGAGTGTGGAATGCAGGTGTAAATTTGTTGGGAAGTATATAATAAAGTTTTTGTGTATAAGTTTTGGTATAGGGGACAACAATCTTGTGAAAAATAATGGTCTACCCACCCATTTCTCAAAGCACAACTTATGGTATGCACTTAGAGAGATCGAGAATCATAAAGTTACATAAAGAAAGAAAACATCAATAATTGATAAATTTTGAAAATGTTATATCTGTATATATGCCCCACTCCAAGATCATCACATGTCACATAGGTGTAACATGGGATGGTAATTTGAGAAAAGAACATGGCAACACACAATGTTGAAGCTAAATAAATTGTATTGTTTCAAATAATAAAATAAATAAAATTAAATGATGGAAATGAAATAAGTGAAAATAAAATAAATGTATGCGTATTTTGACCTACCTTTATCAGTTAATATTTTTATGTAGTTTTTGTAGTTTTGATTATGGAGGACATAGAGACTGCTTAAGACAAGCTCAAGAATACAAAACTAAAGAGAAAACAAAAAAAATTCAAGACAACCAAGATAACTAAAACATGTAGGCATAACTTACTTTTAAATTTTGTAATAAAGATAGATAAATACTAAGTTAGGACTAAATAACCAAGTTAAAAAATAGATTAAATTGAGTAACTAAAAATCCAAGTCTACTACATGATCAAAATACTCAAACAAGTAAACCTTGAGTAATAATGGTAAATAAACCAAGTCAAACAAAGGCTACAAGTAAAAATGGTAATCAAACATCAATGTGATAGCATTAAAAATGATTACTTAAATAAAGATGGTCAAGTAATGGTATAACAACATTGATGAGTGACCAATAAAAATCCTTACTCAATCATCAATACAAAAGTACATGAAAGGGAAAAAAATAGTGATCTAAAAAAAAAGGAGTTATACAAAAAATAAAGAAATAAAAGAAGTTGTCCAAAAAAGGGAGTATAATAAGAAAAATAGAAATGGAGATAATTATCTAAAAAATGAGTGATAATGATAAACTTCCATATAAACCTAGGGAATTCAAAAATTGTAAAGCAATCATATAAAAAAGATAATCCATTGTCACACAAGCATATTGATCTATTCTAAAGATAGATAAAACTAAAACAAAGTAGTGTTAGCGTGTTTTTAAGATGTGAATAAGAGAGAATATACAAGTGAAGTAATATATTTAGAATCAAAATTGATTATCAAGGAGGGAATTAAATGGGTAGTGTGGGAAAATAATAAAAAATCAACGTAGATAAAATCTTTACCAAA
This sequence comes from Torreya grandis, assembly GCA_037957365.1. NCBI lineage: Eukaryota > Viridiplantae > Streptophyta > Pinopsida > Cupressales > Taxaceae > Torreya > Torreya grandis. Next base: position 209,134 of record JARHVA010009097.1, on the reverse strand, counting down.
GTGAAGACACTAAAATTAGGTTTGTCAAAACAAGAGAACTTTCGATAATAAGGACTACTACGAACCTAATGTAACCAAAAAAATATTGTGTCATCAAATTAAGTATGAATATCATCCCATGAAAGTTATATGCATGAAAAGTAAAATGGACCTACCTTCCCATAGTTATTCCTTGTTACTTAGGACCCCTTATAGGGTCATTGATCTATTATTAAGACTAGCTACTTAGGTGAGGAACATAGGTAGAAATAAAAGGATATGTTTTTTAATTCACCTATACCAATATACTAACCTATAACAACCCAATAGACTTTGGATCCATTATGATGTCAATTGTTGAGTTTGAAATTCAATTGAAAATAGGAGATGAGCAATAAATCTCCTCTTTTGATATGATGTTGACTTTTTGACTTCTATATTAAATTTCAATCATTTCCTTTTATTTCATATAGTTTGAATTTTAAATTTTTATAGATTTTCTATTCCTTCTCCAAATAGATTCAGAAAACCAAACATGGGTTCTAAAAATGACAATCATTTGTGATGTAGAAAAGAAATAGGCAAATCTTCAAGAGGCCATAGCTTTTGACCTATAGGTATAGTTGAGCTCTTCTATGTGCCAAAATAACCATAAAAAAAAAAAAATTAATTGAAATAAGCTAACTTATATACTTATTGTTGTTTTAGATAGTTTTTGAAGGCCATACATGATCATCTAGGGGTCCAAAATTACCGTTTAATGATTTTTTTAGAATTTTCTATTTTTTTAAATTATATATTTTTAGGACCAAACATCAACTTCAGTTCAATTTAATCCCTTAGGATAATTTTAGTGTTTATATTGTTTTTGGATATTTTTAGAGATTCACCCACTCGCATGCAAAGCTTACTATAAATAATAGCTACTAGAAATAAATGTTTTTTTTTTTTTTTTTTTTTTTTTTGAATTTTTGAATATCAACTCTAATTTTTATTTGAGGATTATGTAATCATGGTTTCAGTTGTAATTAAATTAATTAATTGAATAATAATAAATTTTGAGTATTGTTTCAAAGCTTGGCCTATTGGTAATTTTATTATCTTTAGAGTTTTTAGGTTCATTATTTGTTATCAGAACAAGTTCAAATCTTGGAGGAGTAAGACATGGTGACAAGATGAGAAGGTATTTCTTAAATGATCTAGATTATACAATATATGAAAATGAAAGTGCAATATTTAACTAAGGTTATCACCAATTAGAGAAAAAAAATAAGGTGGTGATGAGAAAGGCATAAATCATGATAAATACATTTAGTAAGAAGAAAAACATCAAGAACAACTACTATAAATGGAAGAGAGGATGGTTTCAGATTTATAAACAAGATATGAAGGAATAAAAGTTGATGTTCTAGATTATAAAGGTAGTTTAAAACTAGAGGATTTGATAGATTGGATGAATAGTATGGAAAAGTTCTTTGAGTAGAAGACTATGAGAAAGACAAGAAGGTAAAGTTTACATGCACAAAAGTGAAAGGCCATGAAATGGTTTGGTGGGATCACCTATAGAAAGAGAGATATATGAAATTTAAAAAGAAAATTATTTCATGGAAAAATATGGGGATGAATTTGAGGGATAAATTTATTTCTATGGATTATGCATAAACCTTATATAGAAGATTGCAAAATTTGAGGAAAAAATATCACAGTATATAAGAGTTTTATGATCTTTCCCTATGAGTAGAGTATGATGAAACAGAAGAAAATATTGTTGTAAGGTATTTAAATGGTTTGAAAATTACTTTTCAAAATGAATTAAGCATGCATAGGATACTTTGCATGGAGAAGGCTTATGAATTAGCTTTGAAGGTAGAAGAAAAACCATTAGAATTTTTTTAAGAAGAACCTATCTTGGTCCAAGAAGAGGCATATAACCTCAAAATAGGGGATGAAATGGGTTTAATACCACTATGGGTGGGTTTAATACCAATAAAAGTGAATCATCACATGGTGCAAAAAGTTAAGATGGAAATAGGCAAGGGTTTTAGAGAGGACAAGATTACAACAGTGCTAGAGGATGCTTTATGAATCAATTTGGATATTATGTTTTTTTATAGATGTGGAAAGAAAGGAAAAAAATTATTTGAGTGTCCATACTATAAAGACCAAGAAAGGAGGTAAGAAGATCACCCAAGAGTGAATCTAGTTGAGATTGAGATAGAAGAGAAAAAATAGTAAAGTTGAACCTACAGATGTTCGAGAGAATCTCATGATGAGAAGAACAATGATTTCTCCAAGGGAGGAAAAAGTGAAAAATAAAGAAGGTGGTGATACATGGCTTTGATCAAAGTAATTATAGATGGTGGTAGTTGTGAAAATTTAGTTTTTAAAAAAATTATAGAAAAACTAAATTTTCAATGTGAAAATCATCCTAATCCTTATCAAATTTCATTGTTTAATAAAGTGAATGAAGTTATGGTAGATAAATGTTCTTAATCAAGTTCTCTATAGGAAAAAATTATAATGATAAAATATGGTGTGATTTTATTTTGATGGATGCATGCCATTTGTTATTGGGGAGACTGTGGAAATTTGATAGGAAATTAATTCATGATGGAGCAAAGAACATTTACAATTTTTGGAAAATATATAATGCCCTTCAAATTATATAATGCACCTAGCACATTTATGAGGGTGATGAATACAATGCTATGAAAATATATTGGTAATTTTATGGTTGTTTATTTTGGTGATATTTTGATATTTAGTAAGATTAAAGAAGAACACTTATAACATTTGAGAATGGTACTATATTTGTTAAGAAATGACAAGTTGTATCTAAATTTTAATAAGTGTCAGCTAATGCTAAATATTTTGATATTTTTAGGATTTGCAGTTTTAGTAAATGGTGTGAGAATGGATGAAGAAAAAATTAAGGCAATTATTGGGTAGTCTATTCCAAAAAGCATTGTAGAGGTAAGAAGTCTCCATGGTTTAACAACTTTTTCCAGAAAATTTATTAAAATTTCTAGTAGTATTATGACACCAATAATAGATTGCATGAGATAGATGGAATTTACATGGACTAGAGAAGCCATAGAAATCTTTGAATTATTGAAGAAAAAGATTATACAAATATTAATTTTAGCATTATTGGATTTTAATAATTTTTTTAAGGTTCATTATGATGCTTCATTTGTGGGAATTGGTGTTGTGTTGAGTCAAGAAGGAAAGCCAATAACATATTTTAGTGAGAAATTGAATGACATAAGAACAAATTATTCTACTTATGATGTTGAACTTTATGTAATTAAACATGCTTTAAAACATTGGAGGCATTACTTGGTACCTAAAGAGTTTATCTTATTTATAGATCATGAGGCTTTGAAGTACATGAATATACAGAAGAAGTTGAATAGTAGGCATGCATAGTGGATTTATTTCTTCTAGATGTATTCTTTTCTATTGAAACATAAATCAAGGAAATAGGATTAGGTAGCAGACGCATTGAGCAAGAGAGTAGCATTATTAACTACTATGGTCACTGAAGTAGTTGAATTAGAAGTTATCAAATAATTATATGATATTGATCCATATTTTTGTAAGGTTGATAAGTAGTGTAAGAACCCATTAATAGGTGGAATAAATACTATTAATGATGAGTATATTATACACAAAGGTTATCTCTTCAAAGGGAAATAATTGTGCATTCTAGTTGGGTCTTTACGAGACAATATAATAAGAGAATTCCATAATGGCAGTTTAGATGGACATTTTTTTATGATGAACACAATAGTTTTGGTGGAGAAAAATTATTTTTTAACAAAGATGAAAATATATGTCATAAGGTATGTTTATATGTGCAGGGTATATTAGGTGGATAAATGACATGCATAAAATACTAGACTATGCATGCCATTATCAATTCCAAGAGGACCAAAGATAGATTTGAGTATCGATTTTGTGTTTGGACTACCAAATACACAAAATGGTAACAATTTAAATATTGTTGTCTTAGAATTTTTTTATAAAATAGTTTATTTCATTTCATTTAAGAAAACCAATGATGCCACTAGAGTTATAGAATTAGTTTTTAAAGATATTCTAAGATTGGAAGGGGTTCCAAAAACTATTTCTTCAAATAGGGACAAAAAAAATTAAGTCATTTTTGGAAGAATTTGTGGAAGAAGAAAGGTACTAATCTAGAATTCAGTAGTGCATATCACCCTCAAATAGATTGATAGACATAAGTTGTGAATAGGATCTTAGAAAATTTGTTGATATGCATAGTGGGAGAGAAGCCCAGGGAATGGGATTCTGACTTACCACAAGCTAATTTTACTTATAATTATTTAGTGAATAGATCAATAGTAAAGTCACCATTTCAAATTATTTATGCGATAAATCCTATGGGTATTTTACATTTCATATAATTAACAATTGCAGATTGAGTTAGTGATGATTCAAAATAATTTGTAGATCATATACAATAGTTGCAAGGAGCAAGAAGAAAGTTACAAGAAATTAATGAGAAATATAAATAAATAAAAAAATTAGAATAAGGAGAGCTGGTGATGGTTTACTTTAGGAAATAAATATTTCCAAAAGGCACATAAAATAAGTTGAAGTACAAGAAAACTGGTCCATACAGAATTATGATGAGAATCAGTGACAAAGCTTATAAGGTGAGTTTACCATAGAATTTTGATATCTCTCTAGTATTTAATATTTAATATTTATATGAATTCAATGGATAATATTGTGAAGGTGATGAATATGAATAAGTCAATTAGAAGTGACAGGTTTCAAACAAGAAGAAAAAAATAGTGCCTATTTTGGATATGAAGACATTGAGCACAAGGCAAGGGAATTATGACAGGTAATTGGTGTAGTGGGAAGGTTTTAAGGAAGAATAAAACACTTATAAAATGGGAGTAAAAAAATATTGACAATGAAAAATGGTAGCAGTACAATCAGGGCAACTTGTAGGAGTTGAGTTGTTTTCAACCAGAGGAGAATGATGTAGAAAAAAATAGGCCAATCTATTAGAGGCCATAAATTTTGAATTGTAACTCTATTTGAGATATTACAAATGAAAAATGACCATATTGAAAATTTCAATGTTTCCATAAGCTGCTTTATCTTCTTGTAGTTGTAAATATTTTTGTGAGACCATATGTGATCATCTAAGGGTTTAAAATTAATGTTTAATTATTGTTTAAAAAATATATATTTTTATAAATTTTATATTTTTAAGACTAGACATCAACTTTAGTTTAATTTTTTCCCATTGGCCAATTTTAGCATTTAGAATATTTCACATGCATGTTAAACATAATAAAAATAGCAGGTGTTAAAAACAAAAGTTTTTTATTTATTTTTAAAATTTTATATGTCAAATCTAATTTTGAGTTGAGGATTATTTAAGCATGGTTTTGGCTGTAATTAATTGATTTCATTCAATATGAATCAATTTTGAATATTGTTTTAGATCTTGGCCTATTGGTAATTTTATTATGTTGATAGTTTTTGGGTTCATTAATTTGAAATTTTTTGACTTGGTTAGTAAGAAAGAGAACTTAGAGAGCATGATGCCTAATATTTTTATAGATTATTGTGAAATAAATTACTATCTTGAATTTTACCTTATATTATCCAAAGTGGTAGAATTGAAAGAAAATCAATAGGAAAAATGAATATGAAATAATTTGAATTACTTCAAATTGTAAAAAATGTGGTAAAACTGAAAAGAGATACAATGACAAGAAAGTATTATTTTTTATCACAATAATGTATAGAAGCATATGGAAATATGGTAAAATATTTTATTGTTCATGTTTTCTCTATAAAAGATAAAAAAATTGACCCTGGGAATATGGGATGACAAACATGTAACCTTTTTTTAACATTCTAGAAAAGGAACACTTAGTTCGGTAAAGGAATGCTTTTAAATAATATGTTGATTTAATGATTATAACCTAGTATTACGCATTTTATTACATTGAAACTCATAAAATATAAACCATAGTCGATAAAATAAAGAAAAATATGGTATTTTTAAGGAGGGTTTGGTCCTATCTATGGTCTTAAACTATAAGTCAAAAGAGAGAAAATCTAGAGGTTGTATAAATATTTAAAAAAAAGGTAAACATGGTATTTTTGAGGAGATCATGGTCTTGTACATGGTATTTCACTGCAAATCACAAAATAAAAACTTGAGAGGGCGAACCAAGTATGTAAATAATGGTAAAAATGGTATTTGAGAGGAGGGCTTGGTCCTATCCATGGTGTTAAACTGTAACTTACAAAAGAGAAATCTTACTGGGTATAAAATCATTTAAAATTTTGAGATGAAATGTCAATGTATGAAAGCGAAAGGAACTAATAAGGAGAACTAGGTCCTATCCATGGTATTTTAATGTAACTCATGAGAGAATGAAACCAAAGGACCAAATGAAGGAGCTAAGGTTTATATAAAAAGAGATTACTATAGAGGATGAGATCTATGGTGAATCCCTATAAGAAATGTTAGTAGGATAGCATATAAAAATACAATAAGAAGGAAAATATCTAAAAGAAATATGTTTTCAAGAATTATGCATTAGAAGATTCTTTGAAACTACAGGATTCATTAGTTTAGAGGCAATAAGTTCTAAGACCCAAAATATCTTTCATTAAATAAGGTCCCCACCATTTTTGGGCATACTTTCCTTCTTTATCATGGCTATAATATAATTTAAAGACAAGAACACCAATAGTAAAAGTGAACACTTTAACCTTTTTCTTATGTTACTTGGTGATATTATCCTTTTATTAGTAGTTATGTTAAACAACATATAGATGGTGTTAATGAAGAAGATTGAGAGCATGATGGCATGATTTATGTAGTTTTCCATTAGGAATGATATCATGAAGAGATATACATAAGGAATGAATCTCTATATCTAATGGTAAGACACACTTGGAACCATATACTAGCAAAAAATGTGTTTCCCTAGTTGTATTATAAATGCTAGTATGATAGGCCCAAAGTATAAGTTATAAATGAATATGCCAATCTATGAGGGTTTATCAGATGGTATTTTATAGGATATTATTGATAATTTTATTAATGGCCTCAACTTCACCATTTCATTATGGATGGTAATGTGTGGGTAATCTATGTGATATTTAAAATTTACCACATAGCTACTTCACATTCTTATTTTTGAAATTCTTACCATTATCATAAACAATAGTATAGGGAACTCCAACATGAGAAATGATTTTCTTAGGGATAAATTTATAAATAGGGGTTCATGTGATGTTGATAAGAGGCATGGATTCTAGCCATTTGGTAAAATATATAGTAGAAGTTATGATAAAAACATGACCATCTTGTGACCAAAGTAATTTGCCGATGAGAACTAATCCCTAGATGGAAAATGGCCAAATAGATTTCATATTTTAGAGCTCAACTGGTGGTGAATGGATTATATCATCATGGAGTTGGCAAGGAATAAACATTTTATCAAAATTGAAAGCATCCTTTTCTAATGTAGGCCAAAATTATCCCATATGTAGGGATTTTCATGATGTATCATGTCCATTATAGTGACCACTGCAAATTCCCACATGTGTTCATTCAAAGATGGTATGGACCTCTTCTTTAAATAAATAGCACAATAGGGTACATATTGCATTATGATTATCAAAATATATATTTAAATTATATTTAGCATGAAAATCCTACTTTGAACATGTTTGAGCTATTGCCTTCTACTTAGTCTACATTTATTTGATTGAGGTAGAATAATCCTAAAATTATTGATTTATAATATTGATTGTTCTATTCCATATATAATAAATCTAAAAAAAAATATATTTTGAAGAAAATTTTATCTATGTTTTTATTGTATTTTTGAACATATCATAAATATTTATCTTTAAATATTACATAAATATGTGGGGTAAAATATCTATATAAAAGTGGGGTTAGTGACATGGTTTATCTTTAATTCCTTGACTATTGGTTTATATTTTATTTTTCAAAATTTAAATATCATGATATTTTTCATTCATATCGGGACCAATTTTGGTACATGAGGAATATATACCTTGAAGAGTTTGTCCTAATGGACAATCTATTTTTTTTTTATTAGGGACCAAAACAATACCTCCCTCAAGAGGTTGAGGATGTACCATCAACCATTTTGATACTCTTATCATAAGATGTGGTAATTAGTAAGTGAAAATGTCGAGATAAGTTTATAATTAATATATTCTAAACAATTGTATTTTTTCTCTTTGATCAAGGGTTTGAGAGATTATTTCATGAATTTTTGATGGAGACATAATTAATAGATCATGATATCATGTCTTTGCAATGGAGAACAAAAATTCTAAAAACTACAAGTGGAAATGCTTCAAAACCTAATAGAAATAATTTCCTTGTAACTTGAATCATAGGAACACCACCCAACCTTTCAAACACACACATGGTTGAAGTTACAAGGAAATTATTTGGATTGAGAGTGGAACCATTTTCACTTGTAATTTTAAGAAAATCTTATTTCCATTAAAAATACATAAGAGCATGACCTATCAATTGTGTGTTTATCATAAAGGCATAAAATAAGCATTCAAACCATAGAAACACAAATACACACACACCCACACCCCCATCCACCATATTTTAGAAATGTCATTCCTTGGTGCATAAAAAAATTAATGCTAAATAATGAATTAAAAAATACATCAGTTTTAGAGATAAAAAATCCCAACATGAAAAAAAGGTCAAATCATTTGTCATGTAAATTAATAATATGTAATTAAAATGGTAATGGTTGAAAAAAAATCCAAAAGCATTGACATTAATAAAAACATTAACACTACCTTACAATGATAGACTACAAATGATTTAGTTGAGTATTAGAAGTGGGAGGTCTCATGGTCCATTCCTAGGATGACCATTATCTAGAATCATTCCTAAACTAAGCTATGATGGATTACTTTTGAAAAGCATCTAATTCAACTTTCTATCAGTTTAGTATTAATTATGATAGGGTTTGACATGTGGATTGAAACATGTGTTCAATGTGATGAAACATGTCTATATCCCATGGATAGGAATCCCATTCATTAATGGTTTTGACATTCTAGTTATTAAAATGTCTATG
>JARHVA010009097.1:137500-195000 GCA_037957365.1 Torreya grandis | reverse complement strand
GCATAGAAATAACTTTCTAATACACTAAAGAGTGTTTTTAACAATGTGGGGAATGTAACTTCATAATTTGATGCAATGTTCTATTGAATAGAATTTATGAAATCATATTATTTTGATAAATTGTCATATGAGGATGTTAAGAAAGAAAATAACAAAATAATATGTGTGTGATTTATTTGTTTATCCTGAAACACCATGAATGAACTATAAACATAATAGTTTGGATTGGTGTGTTCATGAGGGGATACAGATTAACTTTTGGGATAGGTGGTGGATGGTTTTTTATGAGCCTACATGTAACAATAATGAGGTTCTATTATATTTTCTGAGAAAACTTTATTGTGACTTTATTCAGCAAGAAATTCAAAATTATTATATCATGAAGGCCTCTAAAGGTAAGGGATTTGGGTCCTCATTTATAGACCTAGTGCTAGGAAAGACCAAAACCGTCTTTAACTAAGTTCATAGAAATAGGATAATAACATATGATTTTATGCCTAAAATTTTGCATCAAATTATACCCTGGATGATCTTGAGGTGGTTATGAGTTTGACAAAAGTTATGAATAACAATGGTATGCATACACTAAGGACATATAATCAACCTATAGTTAGTGAGACATCTAGTAGTTGCAATAGTTCTAGTGGTAATAGTAATATTGGTATTGGTGTTAGTGGTATTATTGTTAGTGGTAGTGGTGGTAGCGGTTTTAGTGGTAGTGGTATTAGTTCTAGTGTCTCTCTTTCTTATATTCATGTTACAGTTTCATTGCATTAATTCACATCATGTGGGATGAAGTGTATGGGACTTCATATTTAGGTAAGATATACATGAGAAACATTTATAGAAAATATACCTATATTTATAAAATGTACTAGTTCATCTCATTGTATTCAATCTAAAACTATTTCACTACCATAGAACAACATGACACATGAGATTATTGTTTTTATTTTTACTTTAAGACCTTTAAATACTATCATGCCAAACTATATATCACTTGTAGATGCTTTAGCATCTTATGACACTAGCATGCTAGACATTATGCCACTCATAGTAGCTTCACTAGATCCTATCAAGACAAGTCATCTTGATTTGTAGTAGTTATGTACTTCACCATATGTATTTGATAGATATGTTTAATGTTAATTATAATTTATTTATGTTTATAAAAGTTCATATTAATTTTATTTTAGAGTACATGTTTACTTAATTAACTAATTTATTTCATTTAACTTTTTATTTATTTCCTATAAAGATGATTAGAGATATGTTGGGTAGCTCAAGAGGTCTTGATTCTATTATAGAGGTTGTAATAGGAACTGGTGTACCCTATACTTAGGTTTGGAAACTTACAAATTATATATTTATTCATGTATATTTATTATCGCTTGAACAAACAACTATGTTTGAAGACATATATTATAGTCACATTTTTTTAACATGGTTGTTTTTGGGTCATTTTATGATCTAAAATTGTTATTTATTTATTGTTTGTACTAGGTTAGTTAATAGGCTATTTAATACCCATTATTTGGTTTATTTATAACCAATTTTAGTAAGATTTTTATAAGATTATGGATAAAAAATAAATTACAGTTTTACATTGAGTATAATATAGTTACTATTCATCATGTTCCACAACTTATCAATGGTATCAAAGTAACTTAGAAGGAGATTTTTTTTATCCAGTTAAGGATTGAAGAATATCTTAGTTGTACAATTTTGTACAACCCAAAATTGTTTGTCACAAGATATCGAATTCCGATTTTTATTCCACTACATAATATTGAACTATAGTTCATAATTGGGGGTTTAAGTATTGAGTACATTAGGAAATATAAAGATTGATTATTCCATTTGTATAAAAATCTATTATTTAAGTTGTCACTACATTATCACAAGGGAAAAATTCTATAAAAATACATTGTTCAATCAAATCATCTGATGTGTCATTTTGAGTGCATTCAAGAGATCTATATAGTAGGTACATTAATTTGCACAGTGACAAAAAAAATATTTTCAATTGAATCTTCAAACCAGATCAGTGGATCATAAAAAAGAAGTGTAGTGATTATTATAAAATGAAATACTAGAGGTAAAGTGAATAAATGTACCCCTGTATAGTGTATCATAATTTAGTTATTATGAATATATAAGTCTAGAACTCCACCTATACAATTGTAGCCCCATCCAGAACACAGACCTGTATGGCATCCTAAACATAATAATGGCCTATTACAAAATTATGTACATATTATAAAGTTTTAATGTATTCTAATTTGATTTTTCTAATGCACTTCACTAGGGAAGCTAGTACATTTGTTTTTACATGTAAGTAAGAAGGCAATGTATTTTTTTGTATGAAATTAAAAGATAAATATAATTTTATTGTTCACATCAACAACAAAAGGTGAGATTACATAGACTATTTTATTCTTAAATTATCAATATTATCAAAGGAAAGTCGGTTAGATATTTTTTTGTTGGTCACTTCCATAAAAGAAAGGTGTAGGTTTCCAAAGCCTCAAAAAATGATTTGGTTAAATTTATATTTTTTATTATGTTTTGTATAAAAATAATCAATGGTAAAATTGTAAAGGGAGAAAAAAATTAAATTTGAGGAGTTATAAGGGTGTAAAGGGACATATAAGGTGTGATTAAGTTTTTGAAAAAATACTAAATCTTTTGCATATTGAATCTAATTAGGAGGGTCAAGGAAAAAATCTGAGTAACATTCATCGTTTTTTTAAATCATTTTTAGGTCATGGAAAAAATAATAAGATTGATCTATGAAAATGGTAAATTGTTACCTAGAAACAACAAAGAATGGAGTAGGGACATGGATAACACCCTAATTTTTAATGACTTATGGGAAATCATATATAAAGGTTATACACCATCAAATAAAGAAAAAAATTGTTGAGTACCTAAAATGTGATAATCATAGATTCACATTATTAAAACTATGATGTAGTAAACAATTTATCATCCATAAAGGGTCACTTAAATCTAGTGTGTTGAAAGATTGGAAAGCATTAAAGGAATTTTATGATAAACATCCTACCTATAATAATATTAACATATTAATTCAAAATTTTAATAATAATCTTATCATTAATGAAGATGTATCTTAATATATCTCCCACATGAAAACATTAAAACAAGCATATTACACAACTGGTGGAAATATAGATGATGTCATGTAATTTATATCACACAAAATGGCCTTAGATATATGTATACTAGTTTTTTAAAATGATACAACTTAGTGATAAGATTAATGGTGCCATATTTGAATCTACTTGTGATTTATTGACTCAACATGAATGACAATTTGTTAGAAAAAAAGAAAATCTAAATATTAAAACTTATACAAATTTAAAAGACCCAAGGAGTGGGAAGGGGAGGGGGAAGGGTCCTCCTCTTCCCTTTCAATGACATATATATTTTTGCATGTAATTTAGTGATTTAATTTGTTCACACCTTTTATGAAAAACTATATTCATTTCTCAACTATAGAATAATGAAATTCTAAATATTTCAAGTTGTCCTCATTAAAGGAATGGGATGTTCACTATATTTAGCTTTAAGTGAGTACCATTCCTATAGTATATTTTAATGCAAATAAATACATGAATAAATACTTGGTATAATCTAGGTTCATTGGGATGGGGGCATGTGCAATGGAATTTGTAATTTGTTGAAACACATTCTTTACTTCAATTTTCCATTCTACTTTTGCATCATGTTTCAATGTTACAAAAAAAATTACAATCATTGAAAATCCATATATGAATTTTTGAAAAAAAATTATATTTTAAAATAAATATTTGAGTTGATTTTCCCTTATGGGATATTGATTCTTTGAAGAATCATAAAATATTACAGGGTAATATAAATAACTTATTTGATGATAACATGATGTAAAAAAAAAGGCCAAACTTATTGACGCCATAAATTTTGATCAATAGTTCCATGTTAGCCTATTTTAACACAAACCACTCTTTCAATTATGGGATGTTTTATATATTTTTCAGGACATAGTGATCATTAGAGGGTCTAAAATTATAGTTTAATATTATTTTGGGATCTTTCTAAATTTACAAATTATCTATTTTTATAACCAATCTTGAATTTCAATTGAAATTAATTTGATAGGTTAGTTTTAGAGTTTACATTATTTTTGGATATTTTTATAGATCCAAATGTTTACATACTAAATCTAATAAAAATAGTAGATTCTAAAAATATCTACTTGAGTTTTATAATTTTTATAGTTCTAGAATTTTTACATGTCAACTCTAATTCTGAGTTAAAACTTATTTATGCATGGTTTTAATTATTATAATCATTCAATATGAAAAAATATTGGTTATTATTTAAAATATTGGCCTATTATATTTTTATATGTCTTGATAGTATTCAAGTTCATTATTTTCTATTAGATCATGTTTAAATCCTGGACGTGTAAGAGATGGTGAGAGAGAGAGGTGGAATTGCTCATAAAAACTATATTATTCAAGACTTGTAGATTTAAGTAGAATAACTAATTGATATTTTTGAAAATCAAAGATAAAGGAGAAACAAAGATGATCTCAAGGATGACACATATCATGAAGAGGAAATTTTCTAAGAGGAACAACATGCATAGTCTTCATCAATGAAAGAGAGGATCGTTAGAGATTTAAAAGGAAGGAATAGAGGGATCAAAGTTGAAAATATATATTATGGAGGAATTTTAAAACCACAAGAGTTGATATATTGGATGAATAACATGTATTTTTTTTTTTAAATGGAGAACTATGAGACAAGACAAGAAGATAAGGTTTGCATGCATAAAATTGAAGGGTCATCAAATGATTTTGTGGAATCACCAACAGAAGGAAATATAGAGTAAAGGTAAAGAGAAGATCAAATAATTGAAAAATATGGAGAAGAATTTGAGGGACAAATCAATGGATTATGAAGAAACACTATACAAATTATTTAAAAATTTGAGGCAGCAAGATATCAGTGTACAAGAGTATATAAATAAATTTTACATGATTTCCATATGGGTGGAACATGATGAAATAAAAGATAAAATATTTATATTCAAGATGAATTAATCATGTACATAATACTTCAGATGGAGGATGTTTATCAATTAGCTTTGAAGGAAGAAGAAAAACTAAATAGATAAAATTTTAGAAGAATATTTATTGGGTCAAGAAATTGATAATTCCATCCTATAATGGGGTGAGGTAGATTTAATATAAATAGAGTTTGATTTAATAGCCCTGTAGTAGAATCTTCACGTGGTGCAAGAGGACAAGAAGATAATAAACAAGGTTTCAATACCAACAAATAGTAATATGATTTCAAAGAGGATGAAGCTACGGTGGTAGTAGAAGATGGATTCAAAATAAAAATAGGTATTATGTTTTTCACAAATTTGGAGAATAAGTTCATGGAGTGTTTGAATATCCACACTATTGAAATCAATAAATAAGGCAAGAGAATAACAAAAGAGTGAGTTCAGTTGAAGCTAAAGTAGAAGAGAAAAAGACCAAAGTTATAGTAGTCGATATTGGATAAAATCTTATGATGAGAAAAAAATGATTGTTCCAAGGAAATAACATTTGAATAATATATAACATGACAAATATGTAAAGAAAATTGTTTTTGTTTTGTTTTTTAAAATTTTGACTCTATATGACAACTTGGTTAATGACTTTGAAAAATGCATCCTACACTCAAGACTCTTTTTTATTTTTGATATTGACATCAAACCCACTTTATATATATATATATATATATATATATATATATATATATATATATATATATATATATGTATGTATGTATGTATGTATGTATGTATGTATGTATGTATGTATGTATGTATGTATGTATGTATATATATATGTATATATGTACATATATATATGTATGTATATATATACATATATATGTATGTATATATATACATATATATGTATATATATACATATATATGTATATATATACATATATATATATATACATATATATGTATATATATACATATATATATACATATATACATATGATATATATATATATACATATATATATATGTATGTATATGTATATATATATATGTATGTACATATATATATATATATATGTATATATATACATATATATACACACACACACACACATATATATACACACACACACAGACACATATATACATATATACATATGATATATACATATATATATATATGTATATACACATATATGTATATATATATATACATATATATATGTATATATATACACACACATATATACATACATATATATATATATACATACATATATATATATATACATACATACATATATATATATATATATATATATATATATATATATATATATATATATATATATATATATATATTTGACATGATTTATTTGGACAATAATGACATATAAAATATTCTATATGGGACTTAACATAAATTAACCTAAAAATAATTTGAATTTAAACTTTGAGATACAACATTCACTAATGACACATGTCATAGAGTATAAAAATAAAATAACACCTAAAAAAAGAGACTCTAGCCTAAATATAATATGATACTAATAAAAGAGTAGACTCAAAAAATTTAAATCTATAAAAAGTTCAAATCATTTGGCTATCACAATTTGCTATATGTAGAGATCAAGGTGTATCATTTCACAATATCCTAAGTAAGCTACCCGAAGACATAGATAAGGATAAATTGCACATAAGCATTGAATATGATGATAATGCTACAACATGATCAGATCTAAATGTAAAAAAAAAATGAAAATTTTTTCCTGAATGAAAACTATAAAGAATGAATACATTAAACTTATTTAAGATAAAACATTATATTGTCGTTCTGTGTTAATGTTCTTGCTTATGAGATAGATCTCATGCTAAATAGGAGGATGAAGAAAATAATCTAATGAAATGTCTTTGGAGAATTAGAACTACCTTTGTATTTAGTATTTTATTTATCATCATTTGGTCATTCACTCATTATTGGTGACTTGGTAGACTCTGAATCAAATGTAGGTTTACATGTTGCACCTTTAACCAAAAATTGGTCAATTTTTTTGAGTATGACTGACACTTTTGCACACCTACAGTGTTAGAAGGAAACTATGTATCACATAAGATAAAAAGATTTCATCCCAAGGGTATCAAGATTTTAGTGACTTTCCATCTAATATAATCCTCTTAGAAGATATCTCCTCCAAAACTCATCTTTTTTATTTTCTTCCTCCTTCTACACCATCGCCACTATAGTGGGACTCTTCTTATTTTTACTACCAAAAATGATAAATATGAATAACAACACTAACTAAAACATGAAAGAAAAATATTCAAAATATAATATTTTCATCATGCAGAAGGGAGACCTGAATTATTCAATGAATATTCCTCCTTCAAACATAAAAACCCCCATAATAAAAAGGATCACACATCTCTTTCATACCATATTGTTGTCAAATTAGAGAGCCGAATACAAATTTTATAGATTAATAATATTATATTTTAATATATATGTGATAGAAAACATTTGGCTATTATATATCCATGGAGGTAGCACAACAACCTCCTAAACAATAGGATCTAATAACTCAGAATAGTCACCAGTAATAAAAACATTATAAGAATACATTTCTTGGTAATAAAAAATAAATTAAATATGCTATAATAGGTTTAAAATACTTAAACCTATATAACAAGTAATAATGTTATTAAATCCTAACAAAAATAAGGTGTACTTTAGGAGGTAAGATATGTAAATAAATTATAGATGGTGTTAGTTGTGAGAATATACTTTCTAAGTATATGATTTAAAAACTAGGTTTATAGAGTGAAAGGCATCCTAATCCTTATCAGATTTAATTGTGTAAGAAAGGGAATGAAATCAAAATAGATAAAAGGTTATTAATACATTTTTCTATTTTTAAAAATTTCAATGTTGAAATATGGTGTGATGTCATACCAATAGATGCATGCCATGTGTTACTGGGAAGGACATTGCAGTTTGATAAAAAAATAATTCATGATGGAGCAAAGAAACACCTACGCTTTCTAGAAAGGTGGTATGAAGGTATTTTTGTTACCTATTAAATAAGAGGGGTAGGTTGAAAGCATGTTGACTACAAAATACTTTACCAAAGACATGAATATGAAATTTTGTTCTTATGCATTACTCGTGAAGAAAGGAGAATCATAAGTGGTCCATGTACTAGCATAAGTAGTAGTTCAATTGAAAAAATATGTAAATGTTGTGCTTGATGAGCTAATAGATGATTTACAACCAATGACAGATATTCAACATCATATTTATTTGATTATAGGAAAAACAATACCCAATAAACTATATTATAGTATGATTCCAATAGAACATGTAGAATGGAATAAATAGGTTACTAAATTGTTAAGGAAGGGAGTCGTAAGGGAGAGCATGAGTACATGTGCAACACTAGCATTTCTAACTCTAAAGAAATATGTATGGTGGAGTATGTGTGGGGATAGTATAACAATCAATAAAATTGTAATCAATTATAGCTTTCTTATAAGTTATTTATATGATATGATGTACGTGCTTGCAAGAGTAAAATATTTTACCAAAATTGATCTAAGGAGTGGTTACTCTTAGATTGATATTCATGAAGGAGATGAATGGAAAACAACACTCAAGACTGGAGATGGTTTATATGAGTAGATGGTGATTCCATTTGGGTTACCTAATGCACCTAACACATTTATGAGGATGATGAAAATAATTCTATAGTAATGTAGTGGTAAATTTTTAGTGGTTTATTTTGATTATATTTGAATATTCAGGAAGAATAAAGAAGAGCAGTTACAACATTTGAGAACGGTATTATAATTATTAAGAGAAAATAAACTCTATTATAATTTGAAGAAGTGTAGATTTATGTAGAAAAAATTGGTATTTTAAGGATTTGTAGTTTTAGAAGATGGTGTAATAATGGATTAAGAATAATTAAGGATGAATGTTGAGTGACCTATGCCAAAGAGCATTACAGACGTAAGAAGTTTCCATTGTTTAGTAGCTTTTTACATAAAGTTTATTATGAATTTTAGTAGTCTTGTTACACAAATAATAAATTTTATTAGATAAAAATAATTTGCATCGACAAGGTTAATAATATAAATCTTTGATTTTTATAAGAAAATAATAGAAAAAACTTTTTAGCATTGCCATATTTTATCAGAGTGTTTGCAGTTGATTGTGATGCTTTATTTGTAGGAATTGTTGATACATTATGTAAATAAGGGAAGTTAATAGCATATTTTTATGAAAAATTGAATGATGTAATAACAAAGTATCCTAAATATAATGTGGAAATTTCCATTGTATAAACATTCAAATATTAGATGCATTACCTTGTGCCTAACGAGCTTATCGTATCTACTAATCATGAGCCTTTAAAGTATGTGAACATGAAAATGATGTTAATTAGTTGGAATACAAAGTGGGTGTATTTATTTTAGGGTTATATTTTTGTGTTGAAGAACAAATATGGAAAATAGAATCAGGGAGTTGATTCTCTAATCATGTGAGTGGGGTTGAAAACTAGTATGGTGAGTTAAGGAGTTGGATTTAAATTTATTAAAAAATATAGATGATATTGATATATATTTTGTCAAGATAGTTGAAAAATGAATGAATACATTAATATATGATAAAATTAATATTTTAGAAGAGTATACTATATAGGATGGTTATCGCTTCAAAAAGAAACAATCGTGTATTATTCTAATCAGCTCTCGAAATAATTATATTATAAGATAATTTCATGATGGTGGTTTAGATGGAAATTTTGGTAATACAAAGACATTTTTGGTGGAGAAGTATTTATGTCCAAATATGAATATAGATGTGACAAGATATGTTTCATGGTGTAGGATATCTCAGGTGGAAAAGGACATACATAAAAAATAGGGATGTACATTACATCACTAGTTCTAATAAGACTGTGACTAGAATTGAGTATAGATTTTAAGTTGGGATTATCAAACAAATAGAGAGGCAATGATTCAATTTTTATTGTTTTAGATTTATTTTATAATATGGTTAATTTTATTGCATGTAAGAAAACTAATGATACTACTAAATTCACAGAACCATTTTTAAGGATATTGTAAGATTGAATGTTTTTCAAAAAACCATTACATCAGATAAGGACATGAAATTTCTAAGTAATTTTTGGAATATTTTATGGACAAAGATAGAGACTAATGTATAATTTGGTCTTACATAACACCCATAATTAAATGGATAGATAGAATTTTTAAACATCATTTTGGGAAATTTATTGAGATGCATATTTGGAGAGAATCCCAAGTAATAGGGCTTGGATTTATCACAAGATGAGATTGCATATAACAATTCAATGAGAAGATAAATATTAAAATCAATATTTTTAGATTATTTATGGTTGAAATAATATGAATATTTTATATTTTATATAGTGACCAATTGTGAAATGAGTTAGTAATGATGTAAAAGCATTTGCATAACATATACAATAGTTAAAAGTGGTAAGAAGAAAATTATAGGAAAGTAATGAGAAGTATAAAACACCAACAAATGTCAAAATAAGGACCAAAATATTTGAATAAGGATATTTATTTTTTGTTTACTTGAGCAAAGAGACATTTTTGAAAGACACATAGAACAAGTTGAAGTAAAAGAAAATTGTACCATATAGAAATGTGAAGAAAATCAATGATAATATTTATGAGGTGGGTTTACCACACAATTTTGATATCTCTCTAGTATTTAATGTTTAATATTTATATGGGGAAGATGGTGAAGGTTAAGAATATGAAGAAGTAGATTGGAATCAACAAGTTCTAAAGAATAAGAAAGAAAAGCTAGTGAAGGTTCTAGATAAGAAGACAATAAATATAAGAAAAGAATGTTATAACATGTATTTGGTAAAGTTGTAAGGATTAGAGTAGGAAGACATCACTTGGATTACATAATGTTAGTTGAAGAATATTGATAAGAGTAAATAGAAAAAATACATTTAGAGTAACTCACAATAGTTGAGCTATTTTCCATAATAAGAGAATGATGTAGAAAAAGAGGTCAAGATTTTGGTGGCCATAACTTTTATCCCTATCTCAATTTGAGTCCATATTCATGCCAAAATGACTGTATCCAAAATTTTAATGCATCCAAAATTAGCCCTTCTAGTTATGGGACTTTTTTGATATTTCTTGGAGGTGATATATTACTTTTTTAGGGTCTAAAATTATAGTTTAATATTATTTTTGGGTTTTTATAAATTTCTAAATTTTCTATTTTTGTAACGACACCATAAATTAATTTTTTTTTTCAAATAGGTTAATTTTAGAGTTTATTTTATTTTTGGAGATTTTTAGAGCTTTACATCCAAAACATACTAAAAATGGAAGATGCTAAAAATAATATATTGTGTTTTATTAATTTTAGAGTTCTATTATTTTGCATGTCAAATCTAATTTTGAGTTGAGGCTTATTTATGCATGGTTTGTAATTATTCGAATCTTTCAGTATGGATCAATATAGATTATTATTTAGATTATTATCTTATTGGATTTCTATTTATCTTTATATTATTTTATTTCATTATGAAATGGTCTAGTAAATTACCTTCTATGAATTTAAAAATACTCTTATGGGGATTCAATGAGATTCCATACCTTCTGGATATGGAGAATACCTTATGCAAGTTGGAAAAATGATATGTTCTATCCTTGGAGAAGGAAACTAAGTCATATATATGAATTATGATGCACTAACTAATGATTCCTTGAATGAAAATTACATTCTTCACTAAAATGTATCACCTACATTGATTAGTATAAAAGGTATTCTATTCCATGAAAAATTTCCTGACTTAGTGTTGAAAGATGTATTCTTTTGATAATAATTTTCTACTAACACCTAGTTATATCATAAAAATCTATCCTAAAAGGACATCATCTAAAATAGACTAAAATTTGAATCACCTCATCTAACGAAGTCAATGTAAAGATATCTTCCATTAAATCTTTATTCACATTTACAAAATGTACAAATAGTTTTATTTCACCATTATTATTTCATATACGAACTAGATTATAAACCAATGTAGAGGTTTAATAGGAAATAATATTTTATCATGAAGTAATTTTTGAAATTCATTACAAATAAGTTATTTTAGAATGGGGTTAACTGGTCTCTATCTTCATCTTAAAATCTTTTGTACCTCTTAAAGAGGTATAGTGTGTGTTATGACTTTGGAATTGAAAATAGTTAATTCATAAGAACATGGAATCACAAATTTATAATGATTCAAAAGTCCTTTAACTCCATTATTCTCTTGTTCATAGTAACTTAATCTAATATTAATAAGTTGTGAGTGTTCATATATTCCTAGGTTTACCTTTGAAAAATTAAATTCATTAATTTTGGTCTATTTTTTATTTTTAGCTTATCAATACATGTCAAAAAATCATTCTAAAGAAACAATTCCTTTAGGTATTATATTTTATTTTAATTAAATGATACCATCATCTTAATTGCCTTCTTTGTTCATTGGGTCAAAATACTTTTCATCAGTAATCTAGGACTCAAAAGCACGAAAACTATTCCTGAACTATATAATATATTGGTCATCATCAAACACCTAAAAATTGTCAACATTATCATGGATATAGGGGAATTTAACCAATTCTATAGTAAGATTCTACATTTTATATTCCTAAAGAGGGGACAATTTTAGATTAGAATAAGCCAGAGAGTTTATAATTTTTTTTATAATCTTCTCATTGATGTTAAAATCTTCAACATATTTGATTAAATCCCAGGCTCTATATTTATACTTGCTAAGATATGACAATTTTAATTGATATTGATTTCTAACTTAGGTTACAACTAGTTATGTGTCACCAAACATTAGAATCTACTTGACATTATGATTTAAATAAAATTGTAATTTTAATATAAAGCCCTCATATTCATCATAATTGTTAGTGCATGAAAATTTTAGTTTATAAGTAATAATGTATTATTTACCAACATGGTCAATTAGTGTTATGTATACACCAGACCTTACTTATATCGAAGACTATCAAAATATAAAGTCTAAAATTGTGAAGATCCATTATATTCTTAATCATTATTTTAATTATTTATGGTGAAAGTGTAAACTTATATGCACGATAAGGGAAAAATTAATCTCATTTTTTGTGTTTTATTCTGTGATTGTATATTTCATCTTTGTCTCTATATCAACTGTAATCTTATTGCTCACTTCTTTTCAAGGTATCCACATGTGAAATAAATACATTTCTATGTATCCATTCAATGTATTTGATTAATTTAGACTTAGGCGTAGACCATAAGACTCATGGATGTCAACTACAAGGATGTCAATGTATTGTTCAACAAATGTCACATAACTAAACTAAATATGTAATTTTGATAGAGTATTCATATAACTAGAGCAACACTCAAAATTTTTATTGCTTAATCCTAATTTATTTCATATTCTAGTGGGCATCACGTTAACTACATCTCAAAAGTCAACTAAGTAATTATTCTTATTTTCCCCAAAGATTCTAACAATATGTAGGAAGGTGGGACTTTAGTTTTTGATTATAAATTTTCAAATTAACATGTGTAGCCTTTGAATTTTTAGAATATGGTTAGTAAGTCAAGTTTTTGGGCAATAATTTCATTTTATTTGTAATTTCATCTAACTCACAAAAGGGGATGTTTACTTTTATTTTATCGACGTGTACTTTTCATTGGATTTTTTAATGATGATTTTAATAAATTATTTTAAATGTTTATTTATTTATTCATACCACATATAGGTTTGATGGGAATATCATTATCTCAAAACACTATTGACTTAATATTGATGTAGAAAAAGAGGTCAAACGTCCAAAGGCCATACCATTAGATCTATATATATGTTTAAGCCCATCTTCATACCAAAAAAACCAGCTAAAAAATTGAAATGCTACCATAACCATACCTTCCATTTATGTGGTGGTTTTGACATGATTTCGAGGCCATATATGACCATATGAGAGTTTGAAATTACCATTTAATAATATTTTTGATTTTCTTTTTTTAAAATAAATTTAGAATGTATATTTTTATGACTAGGCTTTAAATTAAATTGAAATTCATTGAATAGGTTAATTTTATAGTTTAGTTTACTTTTTGAGATGTTTAGAGATATGTGCACTTGCATGTTAAAATTTACTAAAAATAGTAGGTCAAGTTTTATATATTTTAAGATTTTTGAATATTTCATGTCAACTCCAATTCTGAGTTGAGGATTGTTTATACATGTTTTTTTATTATTTGAATTATTAAGTATGAATCAACATTGGTTATTATTTATAATATTTTCCTATTAGTAATTTTATTATACTGATAGCATTTTGGTTCATTATTTGCTATCATAACATGTTTGAATCTTAGAAGTGTAAGAGATGGTGAGAATATGAGGAGGACTAGTTAAGGTGAATCATACTATGCAAGAAATATAGAGGAAATTATTTGTTATGATTTCATATTTTTATTCTATATTATGTTGATATTACATTGACATTATGAAGCTAGACTAGTTTTAGCTATTGTTTATATGGATTATCTATGGTACTTGTTGCAATAGTGTTAGATATGTACTTATTTTTGTTATTAATTATGTTATGGAAATTTTATTAATGTTGATGATGATTTTATAATCTATATTGACTATTGATTTACAACGTAATGTAATCTATGCCATTATGGTTGTTACAAGTTTTGTCTATGAGCTAGGCTAGTGATGGAAGCCATAATTATGGAATAATGAATTCCGAGCATGTCTCTATGACCAATAGGTATTGTTATTTGATTGTCCTTTGAATAATTTTATTTAGTCATTATATTTTGTTATAACAATTCGTTAGGTAATTTGATTTTATCATTTGTCATATGTGGTCCTTGTGCTTATGATTGATGATGTATTTATTGATATTGTTATGAGTCATTAATTACTATCATTGTTTATTATTTTCCATTAAATGTTTTATTGGTTGAATCCTTTTGTACATGTGCAAGTCTTTTATTCCTATAGGCCTTCAAATCTCTCTCTTATTCACTGATATCCCTTTCAACCTATCAGCCTATTCATTTTAATAACGAAAGGTAAAAAAAACCCGCCAAGACCTAAACCCCATTGGAAACCTTTGTCACCCCATGCTTATCCTAAACCCTTTTATCTAACACACATTTACTAAGGTGGTGGTCATATTCTTTTAATGGCTATGAAGTTGTGGCTTGGTTTAAACTTTGGTTTAATATTGATAAAACCATAGAGACTTAGGTTGATGGTTTGTGAATGAATTACATTAGCCTTATTTAATGAATTAGATGGAAAGGTTTTAATGATATTCAATGTGGTTATGTTTATCCTTTTTTTAACTCTAATTTGATCTTTCATTGGTGGAGGTTTGATTACATAGTGATCCTTCTAGACATACCATTAATGGCAACATTGGAAAGGATTATATTAGGATCTATAAGTGTTTCTCTCTCCTCATAGAATTTAATATGAATTGATTAGAGTATGGGGGAATGAATAGGAAGGAATAGGGAAGGTGGATAAAAAGGAGAAAGGTTAGGAAGATGGAGAATTCATGGTGCAAATAATAAAATTAATTGTCTAGTTTTAATGGTGAGCTAGTTGGTTTGGAAAGCAGATCAGTGGCCTTCAGAGAATCTTAGATACTTCATCATTTTGGGCTTCTTTGATGTTTTCAAGTATGTTTTGGGTTTTCTAGCTTTTCTTGGTAACTACATGGATATTTTGAGAAAGATTTAGAGGTTGCACATGTAGCAAGAAGTCCTCAGACTTTTTGGTGCATACACAGACCCATTATGACTATATATCAATATATTTATCATTTATAAATTCATAATAAATGTATAGTTAATGGAAATATAACATCTAGTTTGATTATTCTCTTTACACAAACATTTCATTATTTTATTGAGTAGGTTGTGGGCTATGGTATAATGCATGAGAGTTTGTAATAATGGGGCATTACCTGCATATTATAAAAGATGACTATGTCTATTTCTAATGGCATAATGTTAAAGTTGGAAAAATTAAATTTTAACAATTGTGATTTTTTTTAATGACTGTGTTTTATTAAGGAGACTATTTTAATAAGTGTGTTTTAATGATTGTGATATTGTTATTAATGACTATGTTTTATAAGGATATTTTTTTTCTTTCATCTTAGTTGTAAAGAATAATGGACTCCCATGGGTAGAAAAGGAAACATGACTTTGATTTGACTTTAAGGTTGATTTTCTTAATAAAGGATTTTGGTGAACTTTCCTTTTATGGTTGGTCTAGATCATATCCTCATACAGTTTTATTATTATTTTTATGTGTTCTCATACAACTAAGTGGAAATGTTTTATGAATTTTGTGTTTTCTTTATAATGGGCAAATGTTATAAATCAAAAAGCTTTGTGTTTTGAAAATGATAATTGTATTTTATTTTATCAATCATGTTATTATTAACTGTGTTGGCCAAGTTTTAGTCTCTTGATCATGTTTTGGTTGATAGTTTCATATGTATAAACCATAGGATTTTCATGAACTGTGTTATTTTTACCTTCTGTTAGACTTCTTCATTAGTCAAAAACTGATGGAAATATTTGGTTTTGATGTTATTATCTGTGGTTACAATTTTATTGTTTTTATGATGCTAAATGCATTGGTAGTTTGGTCATTTTGATTTTGTTTTGGGTTATCAAGTTGTGAAGTGATATAACTATTGTATCATCAATATTTATCCATTTATAAAACACTTTGTTAGAAATAGATAGTGGTATTTTATGTTATTGTTTAGGGAACACCATGACCTTGGTTTGTTGATTTCTAGGCTATCTAGTTTCGAACTATTATAGTGTTAATATTTCAAGCCTTATAATTTTATGTGATCTTAAAACCAATTTCAATTTATTGTGGAAATATCTTATTAAGTGACTGTGTCATGACTAACTCTGTTTGGGTTTTCCTTGTGAAACTATATAGAGCATTAGATATATGTTGATGCAGATGTATCTAAATAAGTTGTATGGTTCTAGGTATGTTATAGTCATGACTTTGTTTTTAGGGATTATGGGTTTTTATAGTTGTCAATTATTAATACTTCAAGCCTTGTCTCTTTTGTATACTATTTGGCAGCTAATAATGGAATTTTTCTTAGTTTCATCATTGTATCAAACTATTTGGGTGTGTGTGTGTGTATATATATATATATATATATATATATAGAGAGAGAGAGAGAGAGAGAGACACTATATAACATATGTGACTATGTTTCTTTTGTGACTGAGTTACTTAACTGAGCCTTGTCCGATTCACAGTAATCCTTCATCTTGACCCTAGTAATATGAGAGTTGAATTTTATTAGGTTTTTATCACATCAATTATTCTTGGTAGTAATGATGCTATTTTACAATGCACTCCATGTCTTTTTATTGACTATGTCCTAATTTAAGATTTAAGATTCAATGTGATTATATGATTACTTCATGATGCCTACAGGTTATGATAATAATATGATATTATTTTGACTTAGTCATTTTATGGTTGTTGGGTCATGTTTGGCCTTGTTACATTGAGAGACATGATTAATTATTTCTATTGAGATTAGATTACTATTTATTAATTAAAGTATATTTGATTTTTTCATTATTTTATTTATTTTATTACTTATTAAAATGTGTGTATTTTCAGTCCTAGAATAGACCTAAATATTTTACAAGTATATATTGTGGGTTCAAATGATTAAGGATATATAAAAAAATTGGATGGGGTTCCAAGTAGTATTAACTTAAAATATATATAATAGATTAGAGCTAATCCACGGTATATCATTTAATAGTCTAAGCTAACCATCCTCACTCTCATTATATATTTAGATCAGTTAATTATTCCCATCTCACATTGGAATGCTTTTGTTCGATATGTATTTTGTTTGAAGATTGATGTGCTCAAAATTCATTATCTATTATCGATTATTACAACCCTCATCCTACTAATGCTTGGGGTGGTGAGGACCACTGATAGAGGGATCATAGGGATGGTGTGTTGGGTTTGTCATCATCATTTAGTTCAATTTTGACTCTTTGCTTCGATGACTTTGTATAGAAGATGGTAATGAATGGATTTATTGATTTGATTAATAGAGATGATATAGATTACAGTTTATTGATTTTGGTTTTTATAATGATCTCATTGGTTGTTAATAATTATTGTGCATAGATTACGAAATTGGAATATTGAAGAATATGTTGCATAGGTACCTTGTTATTTTAAGTTATTGCATTGGTATTTTATTCTTTATAATAATAACCAACATAAGTTTAATTAATCAATCCCCTAGTTTATATATACAATCATACATCGATAATCCTTAAATTAAATTTTATTAGGTAATATAATCTATTCTGATACTTTTATTCAATTATCCATAGATCTAACAAGCTTATGTAAGATCGATTGTATCATATTTTGATTAATCATTAGATATAAAAATATTTAAGAATATTCGTTATTAAATATTGATGAGTTTTACTTAAATGTTTTGATATAATTTTGGAAATCAGTTCTAAATATAATTTAATATTTGTTTTAAAGCTTTGGATACTTACAATATTTATTTAAATTCAAAATGAAATAAGATAGAAATAGGATAGTAACTTGCCTTAGCTAAATTAGTGATTAGATAGACTATTATGATAATTCATAAGTACATAATTACAATGATATCAAACTAAAATTGATTGATTAATTCTAAAGGGTATAGAAAAAATATATACAACAATATTTTCCAAAAGTATCATAACAGACTTGCACGAAGGGAAGAGTCTGGAAATTTTGAGAAACTATAATGTTAATATCTAGTACTTAAAAATAATATAATATTTATCCTAATATTCCATATGATAAAGTATATATGCTATCATTCCCACCTTATTACATTATTTTTACAAATGTACTCCTTAAACAGTTCAAATTTTAGCTTTCTAAGGTATTTGGTGAGTATAGTAGATATATGTGCATTTGTTGGGCAGTACAGGAGATAGATGCGGTTGTTTAATACATGATCTCAATTGTAGTGACATTCAACCTTAATGTCCTTTGTTATTTCATGAAAAATAGGATTCTTCACAAGCTTCAACACACCTTGATTATGATAATGAATAATAGGTAACTTCTCTTCACTAATGTCCATATTGGCTAGAATGCAATGTAACCATATTGCCTTGGAAACATCTCCAAATGTAGCACGATACTCTACCTAAGTGGATGAGAGACAAACAACATTTTACTTCTTACTAATATATAAGATTGTTCTAGATCCAAAGTGAAATATTTATCCTAACTTTGATTTTTTTATCATCAATAGATCTGGTGTAGTTTGATTTGGTATACCCCTACAAGAAGAATTGACTATTCTTACTATATCGTAAACAATAATCAAGTATACACTAAACATTTATATATATATATATATATATATATATATATATATATATATATATATATATATATATATATATATATATATATATATATATATATATATATATATGTATGTATGTATGTATGTATGTATGATTTAATATAACCTAGTGACATTTCTTTGGCTCCTACATGAATTTTGAGAGATATCTCACAACAAAACATATATATTGCCTGGTGCAGGTCAAGTAGATGAGCCTGCCAATGGCTTATTTATAGAGAGTTGCATCCACTTAAGGTGATTAATTGAATCCAAAGAGTTGTAAAACTTTCTCCATTGGTGTTGAAACTGGTTTACAATCAGACATTTTGTACTTTTTTAGTAATGGCTTGGTATATTTGATTTAGAAGATACAAATGTGATTCTATTTCTGTCATATCTTCAACCAAAGACTTTAATGTAGTAGTCCCAAATTAGTCATGCCAAATGATATTTTGAAATCATCTACATACAAAATAAGAATGATAATATGTATCCCTACCTTATTTATGTACAAGTTAGAATATGAGGGGCTATGAGTAAAGACATGATGCAAAAGGTGATCATATATTTTGATGTACTATGCCCTAAGAGCTTGTTTCAGTCCATACATTAATTTTATGAGAATGCATACCTTTATAAGATGATTTTCATCAAAAAATACCTCTAATTGGGTCATGTATACTTCTTATTTGAGATCACCATTAATGAAATCACTCTTGACGTTCATCTTTTGAGGTTTCCATCCATTCTATGTTATCAATGTGTAAACAACTCTGATGATCTTGATCTTTGTAATGGGTGCAAAGGTTTCTTCATAGTCAATAGATTCTTTCTAAGCATATCCATTTATACAATTCCAGATTTATATTTATTGGTGGATCCATCTACCTTATATTTAGTTTTGAAAACCCATTTGTAGCCTATGTGTTTATTTCTTGTAGGAATATCAACAAGTTACCAAGACTAATTTTGCATGAGTGATTCATACTAAACAAACATAGTTTATGTCACTATGGTTAACTTATTGCTTATCAAACATTAGTAGGTTCAGAGTTATCAACTACTATACTCATGAGAGAAAAATTTACTTCATTTCTTGTCTGACTCCTCATTCTGACTCAAGATGAAGTATATGAGTCTTTGAGATACTTTGTACCCTCTTTAAACTAGAACTCTAATGTTATGAAGAAATTCTTTGTTGATGTGAATAACTACCTAGAAGATGTTATAATTCTCTAAGATCAACATATAGTTCCCATTATATCTCATCTTCTTTGTGATAAATATCCTCATCATCTGAATCAAAGAGTAACTAGTGACAGGCGGTTGGTGTTTGTTCTTCTTTCTGAATCACTGAGTCAAAGCATGATTCATTATAAACCACATCTCTAATTTCATATATTTTCCTTGTCTCAGTATCCTTAAGATGATATTATTTCAAGGTAGTGTTATATCCCAATATGATGCATGTGTTTTTTTAATCAAGTTTTTCCCTCTTTTTAATTAGGACACACATATATGCTTTAGAAATGAACACTCATAGATGAGAAATTGATGGATTTTTACCACTCCATACCTTTTCTTGAATTTTATCCTTTAAAATATTTGTTGGTGATCTATTGAAAATATCAAAAACAATTTTAACTACTTTTATCCAATCTCATATATCTAAATTTGATGTTCATAACATGCAACAACCCAATTCTATCATTATGCAATTGTGTCATTCAATAATTCCATTGTGTTATGGCATGTAGGGAGTAGTCAAATTCTATTGGATGCCTTATTGGTTCAATAATGATAATAAATTATTTTATGTGAATTCCCCTCCTCATTCTGAGTAGAGGTGAAGAAGTGGTTGCCTGGTCTCATTCACAAACTAGTGATAAAAGACCTATAAATTATTAAGGCTCTCACTATTCTTCTTACAAAAAAACACCCATGTCTTCCAAGAGTATTCATCCACAAACAATTGGAAGTACATATATACTAAAAATTAACTAACGATCCATTTAGATCAGTATGAATAACCTCCAAGCATTTCTTAGCATGAAAGGCGTTTGTCTTGAATAGATCCCTATGTTTTTTTAACTGCAAGACATCCATAACAAATGGGTAAGGAACTGCACATCTTCGAATGTCCATATATCATCCCCTTTAAAATCAACTAGTATAAATATCTAATAGATAAGTGACCATAATGGTAGTTTCGAAGAGAAGTAGATTCTACCATAGAATTAGATAGAGCTACTATAGAAAATGAAATATCTAAAGCAAATAATTTATCTTTCAAAAAATATCTAGCACGAACTATACCTTTTCATAAGATCAAGTAGGTTTTGATGCCATTATCAATAAGAAACTCTACCTTCAGATAACTATTCAAAATCTAACTAATTAATAAGAGGTTAGATGTCAATATAGGAACATATAGTAACTTCAAGAGAGTACATTTTCATGTTTTGAGAGGAATGGTGACTTTGCCTATTCCTTATACAACATATTATTTTTTATCAGTGATTCTAACCTAATATTTAGTGGGTTGCTCTATTATCAAATGAAATATCTTCTTGTCACCTGATATGTTTTTAGTGGCACCTGAGTCTATCAACTAGATATTCTATGTAGGCTGTGTGTTTTTGGAGACTAGTACTAAGTTCTTATCTTCTTTAGGTGTCTCTTCATCATCCATAATATTGTCAAGCTATGAGATATCTCTTTTGATTCCACTAGTGGGGATATATTTTATTTTTTTTAGAATATTTGCACCATGATGTATTTTATTTAATATAAGAACCTTGTTTTAGGTCATTATACAAACAATTATTCATGTCATGAGTGTTTGTTCACAATATATGACACCACATTTTCAAATTTTATGATTTTTGATGTCGAGATAGTTGTTGTTACTATTTATATGGTTGCTTCTCTATAGGTCCTTCGTGAGATTTTTAACCTCATTTTTTCTTTGAGATAATATTTTTGTCTTGAAACTCATCTTGGACTGAGTTGATGTATTTTCCTTGTTGTAATAGGTTCATGATCTCTTCAAATGACATTATTTGTTTGGAAATGTTAATCATCATGACAAATATTCTAAATTAGGAAGGGTGTGTTCTCAAGGTGATCCAGATCAAGAGTTGATTACCTACCATCTCATTAAGTGATAATAACTCTGTTCATAGATATTTCAATTAACATAAGAATTCCTCAACTTTCTTGTCACACTCTATAGAGAGTGTGTGAAGTTTCAACTACAGATAGAATATCTTCATATATTATTTACCTCATAGATGGTTTATAATTTATCCCATGTTTTATTTTCTATATCATCATCCTTGACATATGTCTACACATCATCAGTGATCCTTAGCATAATCAGCATCAAGGCTTTAACATTATCCATTTCATATTTCATAAGTGAATTAGGATCAGTAAGACCTTATGCAGTCCCTATCATGATACCCCATAGTCCTTCAAATTCAAGGATGGTGTTCATATTAATTTTATAGGTTGCAAAGTTCAGCCCTTTTAGAATTTGGGCATTGAAGAGAAGCAATTTTAGATCATACATCTTCTAATCCCTTTATACTTTTATAAAATTTTGGAAAGCTAACAAAGTAAGGTTTATTGATTTGAAATTATGTATTAGAAAGATGTACCTTATTCAAACATTGTGTTCTTATTTTCAATCATGTCTTCCATATTAACAAGCACTATCAATTTTTACACCATGAACTTGATTTAATTTAAGAAATTGATGATCATGTGCATTACAGACTTCTAGTACTTCAAGTTAGTAGCCTTGATGGTACTTGAGAATAATTGTTTCATAACTTCAATGCCAATGGATTTACCAAATATGAGAAATATGTCCTATCCTTTGGGAATATGAAAAGTAAAATATATAATCATGTCATAGATTCAAGATATTTATGGAAAAGACTTAATCTTCCACCATAGACATAGGTATATTTCCATTTGTCACCTTGCAAATTTTTTTAGATTTGGAACTATCTCGAACATAGTTATGTCTTCACCATAGCTTAGATAAATCAATAATCTACGTAATGTAGACCAAAATACCTTTGGAATCCTTCTATCTTGGATCCCTAATAGTCAACCCCCCCAACATCCATGGCTCAAAATCATTTTAATTGACATATGCTTATCACAATTAGAATGAAGGAATAGATGCCTACTCCATCTTCAATTTTGGCCTTGATAACAAATACCTTCATCTGTGGCTCCTCTCAGAACTATATGGGAGATGGGTTTTCTATAGGATGACTAGTGAGCATGGGCACCCATAGTAGTGTCCTTCCATAAAAATTGGTGATCTATTGGGTCTATGTGTATAAAATTATTGTATTCATATATTCAAGACTGCATGTTTGCAATCACCTTAACAAAGTTTTTTGTTGCATCATGGTATTTTATAGTAATAATATTGATAGTTATACCAAGGTACCTCATTTATTATGATTATTTAATTATACCAATGTATACTTGCTAGTTTTGGTTTTTCTAGATGAATCACAAATGAACTCTTAACATATTAATTTCCTTAAAGCATTCACTTATAAAAAGGAAAGAAGTTATTATCAAGTGGACATCCTTTTTAAAATCACTATTAATTATTTTTTAAGTCATTTTTTTAATTTAGGAAGATATGATTTATTTACTTGTATACCTTTACTCTTTTTTATAGTGTTGCCTATGCTAATTTGAATAGTTGTATAGACTATAGAGTGGCATGTTTAAGTTATTACTACGTCATGAACTATTATGAAGATATATCTTGATACAAATGGTGAAATGACCTTATAGGATGAAGGGTGTTGTAACCCAGTTGGTAGAACTAAAGGAATATTATGTTTAACATGTTTTCTCTTATGTTTTAATACAAATTGTTGTTTGAATAAAACATAATATGCAAGTGTTAATTAATTTTATTTTCTAATTTTATGTCCTTGTTTAATTTTTATGACATGTATCGTGACCTAAAACAATGACTAACTTGGATGATAACTTAATAAAATCAGATTTATCATTCCTAGTTAAACAAATAACCATCCTTGAATGGGACTGAAACCCAATGAGGAGAGTGAGGTATTTACCTAGGGTTAAGGACATAGAAATGGTCCTATCATGAAGTGTGATAGATAATTATGTTACTCAAGACTTATCAATGAATACGTATACTGATACATTGGTATAATTGTGATAGTAATATGAACTAGCTCTGAATAATGTTGATAGTAATACTGAGCTACCCCATGATAAAGTAGTTAATGGGATTTCAACTGGTAAGAAAGAGAAAATTATCATTAGGGTGTTTATAGGCCTTCACATTTTGTAAGGGAGATTGATAATCAGGAATAAATATTGAATAATATTAAATGGGTAGTCCAAGAGAAAGTACCCAAACTAAAAATTGGACATGTGGAAGGACCTATAATTCAAGAACCACCTTTGACCACTGTTGATCAAATCATCAAAGAGATGAATAAGATTCCACCTCCTACCTTATTATGGTAAAGATTTAGGTGATGTAGATGATGCTTGGATGCTACATTTACAAAATTATTTCATTTTTCATAATATGTCGACCAATGTGAAAGCTAGAGTGGAAGCTTATCAGCTAGTAGGACATGCAACATTATCGTAGAAGTACCTTTGTTTTATTGAAGTGTATTAGACTTTAAACTTGTCTTGGTCTATTTTTGAGACTCAATTTTTCAAGAGGTACTTGAATGTAAATTATAAATAGAAAAAAATTATTGATTTTTAGCTCTTGAAGTAAGAAAACATGATTATATTTTAATATGAGAATAAATCCCTAAACTTGTTGCATCATGTGAGTTATATGCATGATTAAGAAACTAATATTACTAAGTTAAAGCTTGAGATTAAGGATATTTTGATACATGATGTTAACCTAACCAATTGAAACCCTTTGGCTATAGCCATAGAATCAACATACAAGGTTGAGGAGAAAGAAATGTCTCACCAAAAACCAAGATAAAAATTCAAGTCAAGTAGGCAGAAGTCTAAGGTCATGAATCTTTATCCACTAAGCAATAACTTCAAAAAATCTAATCCTAACCATAAATTTTTAGGAGGTAATAATAATTTCAGCATATTTTATACTCAAAATAGATATTTCAAGTATCATGGGTTTTCCAAATCTAGTTCTCATAAGAAGGAATGATAGCAAATCGATCCACGTGGACCTACAATGCGTACTAAGACTATTCTATAGAATCTTATAGACCTATTATGCACTAAGAATGTGGTGATAATCACTATAAAAGGTACTTCCCTAAACTAGAACTAGGTCAAATAGTGAACCATACTTTATATAATGTTGTTAATAACTACAATGCTAAATTACATACCACTCCAATTGAGACCTGAGGTATAATTAATGATTTTCATTTAACTATATTGATTGATTTTGGTGAAAAAGACTATTTTATTTCTCCTTTTACTACTAAATAATGTAATAGTAAACATATTTTGATAAGAAAAGGTTGGGAAATCAAATTCAATAGGACAAGAAAGTGCCTTTTCTTGAATGATTGGAGCAAACAAAATTAGATCTTGGTATTTGTAAGACCAAGATGAATATTTTTATCATCCATCTAAGGTCTTATAATCTCATACTTTGGATGGATTGGTTTTGTCAATATCAATCCACACTTGATTATATGGGTAAAAGAGTGTGATGCAGCAATGATGTTGCCTAAATTGTAGAATTTCAAGGCATGTAAGGGTCCATAAGATGTAAAACACTTTCAAACTTATAGCTGAAAAGAGTTTTTAGAAAGGGTATCAAGCTCTATGAAGTACAACTATAGGAAATAACCAATGGAAAAGAGTGAGAACATGTAGATTTTATTATACTAAGGGAGTTTATTGATGTCTTTTTTAAAAAGTTTCCTAGGTTTCAACCCAAGTGAGAATTTTATTTCTCTATTAACATCATACCTAGATCT
This sequence comes from Torreya grandis, assembly GCA_037957365.1. Taxonomy (NCBI): domain Eukaryota; kingdom Viridiplantae; phylum Streptophyta; class Pinopsida; order Cupressales; family Taxaceae; genus Torreya; species Torreya grandis. Next base: position 168,378 of record JARHVA010009097.1, on the reverse strand, counting down.
GCCCCTGTGGTCAAGGCACCTTACCACATAAATGTTGTTGATCTACAAGAATTTTTAGATAGTGGAACCATATGTCCAAGTGTGTCCCCTTAGGGTACTCTAGTAGTCTTTATAAAGAATAAATATGGTATTTTAAGGCTTTGCATTGATTACCACATGTTGAATGAGGTAAAAATAAAAAAATGCTATCATTTTCCTATAATCGATGAATTGTTTGATGAAATTAAAGGTGTTGCAATATTTTCTAAGATTGAATTGACATCTGGATACCATTATCTATGCATCAATGAAGAGGACATTCATATAACTACCTTTAGAACCCAATATGGAAACTATGATTTTATGGTTCTAAATTTTGTCTTAACCAATGCACCTATAACCTTCGTAAACCTTATGAAAAACATATTTAAAGATTAATTACATACGTTTGTGCTCATCTTTCTTGATGATATTTTGATTCATTCCAAAGATGAGACTAAATGTGATCATCAACTTTTTCTAGTCTTCTAAAGACTAAGACAACATAATATTTATGGAAAATTATCCAGATATGCATTTTATGAATCTATAATTCAATCATTAGGGAACATTTTTTTAAAGAAGGCATTTTGTTGACACTACCAAGATTAAAGCTATCAAATATTCACCTACTCCTTCTAATGTACATAAACTATGAATCTCCATGAGTTTGGTTGGTTATTACCAGTACTTTGTTGAAAATATTTCTAGTGTGGCCTATCCCATCAATTCCTTGTAATGTAAAGGAAAGAAGTTTGTATGGACTCCTAAGTGTGAGGAAGATTTTTATAAGTTTAAAGGGTTGTTTACTACATCTCCTATTTTGATCATACTAGACCCAAGTGGTAAATTTCAAGTTTAGGCTTACTCCTCCAAAGAAGGCTATGGAGGTATCTTGACTCAAGATGGCAATTTTGTTGCTTATGAGTCATGAAAATTGATATAACATAAAAATAATTATCATACACATGACATGGAACTTGATATCATTGTTCATGAAATTAATTAATGGAAACATTTCCTACTAGAAAATGCTTTCTAAGTGAAAAGTGATCATCAAAGTCTTGAGTATTTGTTCTCTTAAAAAGATTTAAATGCATGTCAATAAAGGTGGCTAGAATTTTTGAGTAATTTTGGCATGAATATATCATATGTCAAAGGCAAGGAGAATCATGTGGTTGATGTTCTCATCAGATGCATGTACCTTGCTACCTTATCTATGTAATAAGGAAATTTTAGAAGTACTATTCTAGAACATAAGATTACTAATGTATTCTACCATGAAGTAAGAATGGGTTTGGTTGATGAGCCAGTAGCAAAAAGATTTACTGATTTTTTTAAAACAAATGGCCTTATGGGGCATAAAAGAATAATTTAAATCCTTGGGGTGCATGAATTGAGAGATTATGTACTTACTGATGTGCATAAAACACCTTATAATTCTCATCTAGGTGTTATAAAAATGATGTATGAGATGAAAATTATCTATTTTTGGTTTGGGATGAAGCATGATGTTGGTGAATTTGTAGTAAAATGCTTGGAATGGTAATGGGTTAATGCTGAGCATTACCATCTATGAGGGATATTGTACCCTCATGATATTCCAAAAGATAAGTGGGCTATAGTCTCACTTTATGTTATTGTAGGGATGCTAAAATAACATGGTAGGCATGATACAATCCTAGAAGTGATTGATAAAGAAATTAAAGTTAGCCACTTTATTGTTGGAAATTTAATAGATGCTGCATTCATATTTGTACAATGATTTGTAAAGGAAGTAGTAAGACTCCATGGTATATGTGAAGTGATCATATAAAATCAAGACAAATTATTTATTTCAATGTTTTTCCATACTTTAACTATAGCCTTTGGAACAAAGTTGAATTTTAGTTTTTCATATCATCCAGAGACAAATGGGAAAATTGAATGACTCAAATAAGTGGTTGAAAATATACTACATATGTACATAATTGATTAGCAAATGAAATGGGAATATTATCTTCATCTATCTGAATTTAGATATAATAATTCCTACCATTCATCTATTAAGATGGCTCCATTTGAAGCCTTATAATGATACACATATAGAACACCTATTGGATGGAAAAACTTAGAAAATATAGCTATTAATGGCCTTAATTTGATACTAGAATATGATAGGAGGATGGAAATAATAAGAAAAAATTTAAAAATAGTTTCTTATAAGAAGAAGATCAATGCATAATTTAAGATAACTTTGTGAGAATTCAATATGGGGGATAAAAATTTTCTTCATGTTAGACCATAGAAAAGTTCTATTAAATTTGTCAAGGATTTCAACTTAGCACCATGATTTGTTAGGCCTTTTGACATAGTGTAAAGTATTATCAATGTTTTTTATTGACTTGCACTTCCTCCTCGTTCAAATATTCATGATGCTTTTTATGTTGCATTATTAATGAAATGTATGCCTGATCCATCTCATGTTTTGGAATGGACTCATTTATAGGTCAAAGAAAAGGAAAAGACCAAGATAAAACTAGTGAGAATGTTAGACCATCATAGTATTAAGCTACATAAAAGGGACATACAATAGGTTTTCATTTAATAGGACCCTATCAATGAAATAAGCACCACTTGGAAATATAACCATGTTTTTGGATCAAATTATGCATGGATATTTTATTAAGTCATCAAGATGGATCCCTTACAAGAGGGGGAGTATGTTACAATTCCATAAGTTTAATATATATTCTATTATTATTACATTTACGTTATGATGCTACAATAGTTTTAGCTATTGTTTAGATGGATTATATATGGTACTTGATGCAACAGTGGTGGTTGCATATTTGTTTCTTTGATTATTTACGTTATCAACTATTTATTTTTGTTGATGATGATTTTATAATCTATATTGTTTATTGATTTATGTTATTTTCATTATTTCAAGTTTTGTCTATGAGCTAGGTAGGTGATAGAGGCCATCATTCTAAAATAATGAATTTTGAGTAGGTTGGCATGACTGACAGGTATACTTATTGTTTGATTATCCTTCAGACAATTTGATTTGATCATTATATTTTATTATATGTTTTTCAGCTGTGGTCCTTTTTATTTAATTGGTCATGTACTTATCAATATTATTATGAGTTATTAATTGTCGTTATTGTTCATTATTTTTTGTTAAATGTTTTATTAGCCAAAACCTTGTGTGCATGTACAACTCCTTTATTCCCAAAGGGCTTTGAATCATTCTCTTTATCTTTTATTTCCCTATAAATATACTAACCTATTAAATTTTGTAAATAAAACTAACTAAAACCCATATAAACCTAAACCCCTTGGAAACCCTTTCATCTAACACCCATTTACTAAGGTGGTTAGAATATTTCTATAACAACTATGAAGTCATGGTTTGGTTTAAACATTGGTTTAATATTGACAAAACCATGGTGAATTAGGTCAATGATTTGTGAGTGAATTTAATGAGGTAGGTGTCAAATATTTCAATGATATTGAATGTGGTCATGTTAATCCCTTTTTTTTAATGCTAATATGCTCTTTCATTCATAAAGGTCTTATTACTTAGCGAGCCTTCATGTTTTTCCATTAATGTCAAGGTTAGTGGGAATTACATTAGGATATAGAGGTGTTTCTCTCTCCTCCAAAAAATCCATGCAAATTGAATGGAGTTTGGAGGAATAAACAAGATGGAATGGGGAATGTAGATAGAAGGTAGAAGGGTTAGGAAGATGGAGAATTCAAAGTGTAAACAATAAAATTGCTCATCTTATTTTAATGGCAAGTTGGTTAGTTTGTAAAGTACAGCAACAATGTTGGTTGAATATTAAAGTCTTTATCATTTTATAATTCTCTATGTGTGTGTAAGTCTTGGGTTACCTGATTTCCTTTTCATAACTGTGTGGATGTTTTGAGAAAGATTTAGAGGTTATGCATGTAGCCATAAGTCCTCCAAATTTTGGATGTATATGTGGATGCATTATGACTATATATCAAAACATTTATTGTATATAAATTCATACTAAACATATATACAATAGAGATATAACATTTAGTTTGATTATTGGCTTTACATAGTCATTTTGTTATTTTCTTCATTGGGTTGTGGACTCTATTGACATGGATGTGAGTTTTTAGTAATGATGTGTTACCTAAATGTTGTAAAAGATAATTATGTCTAATTGTAATAGTGTAATGTTAAATTTGGAAATCTTAGATTATAATGATTGTGAGATTATTTTTAATGACTGTGTTTTATTATAGAGACTTTTGTGTGTTTTTATTACATCTTGGTTGCAATGAATAATGGAGTTCCATAAGTAGAAGTGGAAACATGATTTTGATTTTCCTTTATGGTTGATTTTGTTTATAAAGGATTTTGGTGAACTTTCCTTTTGTGGTTAGGTTTGGATCATATCCTCATATAGTTATTTTATTATTTTTCTAGGTTCTCATACATATAAGTGTAAACATTTTGTGAAGATTGTGTTTTATTTATAATGGCCAAATGTCATGAAAAAATAAGCTTGGTGTTTCGAAAATGATAACTATGTTTTATTTTATCAACTATGTTATTATTGACTATGTTTTTTGAGTTTTTGTCTATTGAGTATGTTTTGGTTGATACTTACATCTAAGTAAACCCATTTTCATGTCCTCTGACTTAAGACAAATAAGTTCCATGGATTGTGTTATTTTTACCTTCTAGCAGCCTTCTTCATTAGTCAGAAACTTATGGAAATTTTTGGTTTTGATGTTATTATCTAGGGTTTTGATTTTATTTTTTTTGTGATACTGAATGCTTTGGTAGTTTGGCCATTTTGATTTTTTTCTAGGTTTCATCAACATGGTAAGTGATATAGTCATTGTATCATCGATCTTTATCTATTTATAAATATTTTTTTTGGAAATGGTCTGTGGTATTTTATTTGACTATGGAAGGAAAATTGTGGCCTTATTTTGTTGACTTTTGGTTTATCTAGTTTCAAACTATTGTATTAGTAACATTTTTAGCCTTGTTCTTTTTTGTGATCATAGAAAATTTTCAACCAATTGTGGAAATGTTTTATTAAATGACTATGTCATGACCGATCGTGTCTGGGTTTTCCTTCTCAATTTATACAAAGGGTTAGATATATGACATATATGTATGTGTGTATACACACACACATCTAGAAAAGTATACATAATACATACATACATACATACATATATATATATATATATATATATATATATATATATATATATATATATATATATATATATATATATATATATATATATATATCTGTGTGTGTGTGTGTCTGTGTGTCTGTGTGTACGTACCTATGTATGTATGTATGTATGTATATCAATTTAGATGTGTTTTATGGTTCTAGGTATGGTATAGTCGTGACTTTGTTTTTAGGAATTATAGGCGTTTATAGTTGTGAATGATTAATGCTTTAATTATTGATTCTTTTGTATACCATTTGGAAGTCAGTAATGGAATTATTCTAAGTTTAGTGATTATATCGAACCATTAGGATGCTTAGTTATATCAAATAGATTTATATGTATACATTTTTTAAGCTATGTGACAACTTTTATTTTGTGATTGAGTTGTTTGATTGAGCCTTGTTAGGTTCACTGTAGTCTTTCCTCTCAACCCTATTAATATGGGAGTTGACTTTTATTTGGTTTTATTTATGTGAATCATTATTGGTATTAATGATGTTTTACAATGCACTCCATCTATTTTTATTGACTATATCCAACTTTAAGATTTGGGATTCATTGTGATTGTATGATTACTTCATGATGCATGTAGGTTATGATAATAATATGATTTGTTTTTATCTTAGTCATTTTATGTTTATTGGGTCATGTTTGGACCTCTTGTATTGAGATGAATGATTAATTGTTTCTATTGCATGATTAGATTAATATTTATTAATTAAATTATATCTAATTATATCATTATTTAAATTATTTTTTTATTTGTTTGAATGTGTGTATTTTCATTCCTTGACAAGACTTGAATATTTTACAAGTATATATTATGGGTTTGGATGATTAAAGACCAATTGAGAAATCAGAGAGGGTTCCATGTACGATTAACTCAAAATATATATATAATAGTTTAGGGATAATCCATGCTATATCACTCGATGGTATAAGTTAAACTTCCTCACACTTAATATATACTTTGATGGTTTAATTATTTCCATCTTTCCTTGTGCTGGTTTGATTATGTTGTGTGTGTCTTTTGTTTGATACATATTTTATTTGAAGATTAATGTCCTCATAATTAATTAGTTGTTTCCAGTTATCATAACCCTCAAACACTAATGGTTGGGTTGTAAGGGCCACCGATGGAGGGATCATAGCATTGGTGGGGTGGGTTTATCTTGATCAATTAATTCAAGTTTGACTCCTTTCTTTGATGACTTCGTATAGAAGATGGTAATGAATGTAATCATTGATCTGATTAACATAGATTATATTTGATTCATTTTGGTTATTATAATGATCTCATTGGTTGATAAATTTTTTTGTGCATAGATTATGAAATTTAAATATTGAAGAAGTTATTACATAGGTACCTTGCATTGTTATGTTATTTCATTGGTCTTTTATTCTTCATAGTCATACCTATCTAGAGTTTAATTAAGCAATCCCTTTGTGTGTGTGTGTGTGTGTGTGTGTAATCCTACATTAATAATCTTTTAATTGCATTCAGTTGGACAATATAATCTATTCCTATACACTTATTCAATTTTACATGGAGCTAACATGTTCTAGTAATATTGATTGTATTATATTTTTGATTAATTATTAGATAGAAACATCTTTAAGAATAATCGTTATTAAATATTGATGATATTTACATAAATGTTTTCATCTAATTTTTGAAATTGGTTCTAAATAGAAGTTAATATTTGTCTTAATGTTTTTGATACCTACATTAGTTTTTTAAATTCATAATGAAGTAAGATAGAAATGGCATAGTAACTTGCCTTAGCTAAATTATTGATTATTTAGATTGTTACTCTCATTCATAAGTACATAATTGTAATTGGAGAACTTAACCCTTGCAGTAATTCAATTATTGATAAGTGGATTTATGTACAGTATATTTTCCAATCACAGTTATAAAATATCACATCTCCAGTTATGTATGTTAGATTATGAAATCTGAACTAACTAGTAAATACTCATATTAATTGGCAAAAGAACTAATTATTAACTAATTCTTATGATTCAAAAAATAATCATGTACAATAATTTTATTAGATTATTCATTAGATTAAATGAGCACATTTAAAATAAACTATAGTGTAGTCAAAAATCAAAGTTTAGCTATCATATGATGCAATAGCTATACACACTATGTTTTCTTTACCTCGCTTCCCATTAGATTAGATGTCTTACCTTGACGTCTCGAATTTCAGAAGAGAAATTCTTAAGAGTTAATTAAGTGGAACTTTTTATTTGGGTTCCACTCATCTTGAAACTCGAATGCACTTCCTTCCATATGATGATTGAATTGTAATAATGTCTGCTTACTGGTTTTAGTTTGTCTAGATGAATCATAAATGAAATCTTAACATATTAATATCCTTAAAGCATTCACTTAGAAAATAGAATGTAGTTATTCTTGAGTGGATATCTTTTTTACACTCACTATTAAAGGTTTTTTAAATTATTTATTTATTTAGGAAGCTCACATTTATTTACTTGTATGCCTCAAATCTCTTGTAAAACGTTGGCTATGCCAATTTGAATAGTTGTATAGACTATAGACTGGCATGCTGAAGTTATTATTACATCATAAACTGTTATGAAGATCTATCTTGATATAAATGGTGAAATGACCTTAAAGAATGAAGGGTGTTGTAACCCTGCTAGTAGTACTGAATAAATATTATGTTTAACTTGTTTTTTGCGATGTTATAATATACATTACTACTTGAATGAAATAAAATATGAAAGTGTGAAGCAATTATGTTTTCTAATTTTAAGTGCTTTTTAGATCTGTATGGCATGTGTCTTGATATAATCCTATGATTAACTTGAATGATAACTTAGGAAGGACAAATTTATCCTTCCTAGTTAAATAAATACTTTAAATTAACCATCTTTGAATGGGACGAAAACCCACTAAGGAGAGTGAGTTATTTACCTAGGTTTAATGTCCTAGAAAGGGTCCTATGAGGAAGTAAGAGTGTGACTTATGGTGTACAAGACTTATTAGTATATGTGTACACTAATATGCCATGAATTCCATAATCATTCTAAACAACAATGAGCTTCCCTATAGTGCATTTTTTATGTATTTACCTCTAGCAAATTACCCCAGTTCCCCCTTTTTATTTGTAGTTGTGTATGCATGTAGTGCATTAAATTTTTTCATTACATTATCAAGACTTGTAAGTGGGCCTGACACATGTCCAAACTATACTCTAATATATGATTCAATTTTTTTTTTGGTTTGTTTCATTATAATAATTAACTGAGATTGTTAAAAATCATATGCAAAGGATAGCAAAATATTATGTAGAAAATGAAAAAGATCGTGAAGAAGAAGTTTTACAAGAAGAGTAGAAAGAACAATCACCATCAATAGAAGAGAGGATGGTTAGAGTTAAAATGAAAGAACAAAGAAAACAAAGTTGACCCTATATATTATGGGGTTTGTTTAAAACTAGAGGAGTTGATAGATTATGTGAACGACATAGAGAATGTTCTTAACTAGAAAACTATCAGAGAAGACAAGAAGGTAAAGTTTGCATGCATTAAATTTAAGGGTCATGAAATGATTTAGTAGGATCACTAATAGAAATAAATATAGATAAAAGTGTAAATATAATATCAATTCATGGAAAAAGATAGAGAAAAAGCTGAGGGAGGAATTTCATCCTATGGATTGTGCTCAAACCCTATACATATTATTTAAAAATTTGAGGTAGAAGGATCATAGTATACAAGAGTATACAAATTCGTTTTACAATATTTCCATACATGTAAATAATGAATATACACAAGATAGTATGGATTAAAGGTATGTAAATGTTAGAAGTTTTCTATTCGAGATAAATTAAGCATTCATAGAATAATTTGCATGGAATAAGCATATTACTTGACTTTGAAGGTAGAAGAGAAATAAAATATAAATAATTTTAGAAGAACATATATTGGGATAAGAAGAAGAAAATCTCCTATAATAAAGGGATGAGGTGGATTTAATACAAATAGAGCTGGGTTTAATACGATTAGAGTAGACTCATCTCATGTTCTATAAAGACATGAAGATAACAAACTAGGGTTTCAAAACTAGCATAAAAGTAGAGTATTTCAGAGAGGATGAAGCTATGATGGTGGTAGAGAATGGATTATAAATTTGTATAGGTCTTATGTTTGTTACATATAAGGATAATAAGGTCATAAAATTTTTGAGTTTCCATACTACCAAGATCAAGAAAGGAGCCAAGAGGATTACCCAAGAGTGAATTTAGTTGAAGTTGAAGTAGATGAGTAATATGCTAAAGTTACAAAAGTAGATACTCAAGAAAATATCATGATGAGAAGAACAATGATTGATCCAAGGAAAGAATATGTGAATAATAAATAAGGTGGTGATGCATTGAGGTGAACAAACATATTTCAAATAAGGTGTATTTTATAAAGTAAGATAAACAAGATAATTATAAATGGAGGTAGTTGTGATAGTATGATTTCTAAAGATATGATGGAGAAACAAGGTTTTTAGAGTGAAAAAAATCTTAGTCCTTATCAGATATCATGTTTTAATAAAGGGAATGCTATTATAGTAGATCGAATATTTTAAATAAAGTTTTTTATACTTAAAACTAATAAGGATAAAATATGGTGTTATGTTATACCAATGGATGCATGCCATGTTTTATTGGAAAGGCAATGCTAGTTTGATATAAAAGCAATTCATGATGCATGAAATAATGAATATAGATTTTGTAAAGGTGTTATGAAGGTAGTTTTGTTACCTCTTAATTAAGAAAGGTCTGGTGAAATAATGTTGAATGCAAACTAATGTATCAAAGAAATGAAGATAAAAGGTTATTTCTATGCTTTAGAAGTTAATAAAGAAGTCATAAAAGTGGTGTAAATACTAGTAGAACTAGAAGTAATATTTTAAAAATATGCATATATTATACATTGATATGTTATCATATATTTTAACACCAAAGAGAGATATTTAACATCATATTTATTTCATTCCAGGATCAACTCTACCGAATCAAGTAACTTATAAGATGAGCCCAATAAAACATGCATAATTGAATAAGCAGGTTACTCGATTGGTGGAGAATGTTATAGTAAGGGAGAACATGAGTCATTGTGAAACACCAGCATTAGTAACTACAAATGAATATGGAGGGTGGAGGATGTGTGTCGATAATAGAGAAATTAATAAAATTAAAATAAAGTACAAGTTTCCTATACCTTGTTTAGATGATATAGAGGATTTTCTTATAGGAGCATAATATTCTACTAAGATTTATCTAAGTAGTGGTTACTATAAGATTCAAATTCATGAAGGATATCAATGGAAAAAAACATTTTAGACTAGATATTGTCTATATAAGTGGATGGCGATGCCATTTGGCTTATTTAATACACATAGAACATTAATGAAGGAGATGAACACAATGATATGAGAATAAAGTGGTATGTTTGTGGTGGTTTATTTTTATGATAATTTATTATTTAATAAGAGGAAATAAGAGCACTTAAAAAAATTGAGAATAGTATTAGAATTGTTATAAAAAGGTTGAAATCTATGTGAATTTAAAGGAGTTCAGGTTTATGCAGAATAATTTGGTATTTTTGGGATTTGTAGTTTTATAAGATGGTGTAGGAATGTATAAAGAAATAGTAAAGTCAATTTTTAAGTGGACTATCCCAAAGAGAATCATAAAGGTATGAAGTTTCCATGGTTTAACATTTTTTTTTAAATTAATAACTTTATTAGTTTTGTTACATCAATAAAAAATTGTATGAGAGGAACATAATTTGCATGGACAAGAGAAGCAACATAAAGGATTGAATTATTGAATAAAATTACAAAAAATACTATTTTATCATTACCATATTTTATCAAAGTGTTTGAGGTTGATTGTGATGCTTATTTTGTGAAGATTAGTGTTGTGTTGACTCATGAAAGGAAACCAATAGCATATTTAAGTGAGGAATTAAATGACATAAGAACAAAGTATTCTAAATATGATGTTAAATTTTATGCCATTACACAAGCATTAATACATTGGAGGCATTCTCTATTGCCTAAGGATTTTATTTTATTTACTGATCATGAGGCTTTGAAGTATGTGAACACTCAAAAGAAATTAAATAGTAGGCATGCAAAGTGAGTATCTTTGTTGCAGGGTTATATTTTTGTGTTAAATCAAAAATTAGGAAAATAAATTCATGTAGTTAATGTATTGAGCAAGAGAGTGGGTTTGATAACTAGTATTGTGAGTGAAGTAGTTGGATTTGAATTTATTAAACAAGTATATGATATTAATACAGATCTTGGAAAGATAGTTGAGTAATTTAGGTATACATTAATAGATGATAAAAGTAATGCTTACAGAGTGTATATTGCTTAGGATGGTTATCTATTCAAAGGGAAACAATTATGTATTATAATTGGGTATCTAAGAGATACTACAATAAGAGAATTGCATAATGGTGGTTTTGATAAACACATTGAAAATATAAAGAAAATACATTTTGTAGAGGATAAGTATTTTTAGTCAAAGATAAAGAGATATGTGACAAGGTATGTTTCAAGGTATAGGATATGTTAGGTGGAAAAAGGACGTGCATGAAATATAGGGCTTCCCATGCCATTTCCAGATCCAAGATTACAATGGATAAATTTTAGTATGGATTTTATGTTGGGATTACCAAACACAGAGAGGTAATGATTAACTTTTTGTTGTTTTAGATAAATTTCCTAATATGGTTAATTTTATTGCATGTAATAAAACCAATGATGCCAATAGAGTTGTAAAATTATTTCATATGCATATTATGAGATTGCATGGTGTTCAAAAAAAACATTACATAAAATAGGGACACAAAATTTATAAGTCATTTTTTGAGGACATTGTGGATGAATATGGGGACCAAGATAAAATTCATTACTTCATAGCATCCCCAAATAGATGGACAAACAAAAATTTTAAATAGGAGCTTGGAAAAATTATTGAGATGAATAGTTGGTGAGATGCCCAATCAATGGGACTTGGCTTTGCCATAAGTTAAGTTTGAATATAATAGTTACATGAGTATATAAATAGGTAAATAAACATTTCAAATTGTTTATAGGAGAAATCATATGAGTTTTTTTAGATTTTCTATAGTTACTAATTAAATAATGAGTTAGTGATGATGCATAAACATTTGTAGAACATATATAATAGTTACAAGAAGTAATAATAAAATTGTAGGAAAGTAATGAAAAGTATAAAAAGTAGAAGATGTCAAAATAAGGTCAAAAAGATTTAAATAAGGTGATTTAGTGATGGTTTACTTGAGGAAAAAGAGATTTCTGAAAGGCGCATATAATAATTTAATAACAAGAATATTAGATCATCCAAAATTGTGAAGAAAATCAATGACAATACTTATGAGGTGAGTTTACCACATAATTTTGATATCTCTCTTGTATTCAATGCTTTAAATTTATATGATTTCCATGGAGAAAAGGGTGAAGCTGAGGAAGATAAAGAAGTAGATTGGTAGCAACAAAGGCCAAAGAAGTAGAAGGAAAATATAGTCCATGTTCTTGATAAATGGATAATAAACACATGGGCACACAAGTTATGATAGGTTTTGGTATAGTGGAAAAGATGACAATAGGAATACAACGCTATGATTATAGAATAAGAGTTGAATAAGATTAGTAAGAGTAAATTGTAATTGTATAATCAGATCAACTCGTAGAAGTTGAGTTGTTTTCAACCAGAGGAGAATGATGTAGAAAAAGAGGATAAAATTTTTGAGACCATAACTTTTTATCAGTAGCTCAATTTAATCCCATCTTCATTCCTAAACAACTGGACCAAAATGCTCAATGATTCTATAGCTAGACCTTCTAATTATGGAAAGTTTTTTATTTTTTGAAAGGCCTTATATGACCTTCTGAGGGTCTGAAATTATAGTTGAATATTATTCTATGATTTTTTATAAATTTAGAAATTATCTATTTTTCTAATCAAAAATGAAATTCAATTGAAATTCATCTAATAGGCTAATTTTAGAGTTTAGATTATTGTTGGATATTTTTAGAGTTGTGTGTGCTTGCATGCAAAACTCACTAAAAAGATCAAGTTGAGTTTTATTTATTTTTAGAGTTTTGAATTTTTCATGTCAAATCTAATTCTAAGTTGTGGCTTATTTATCCATGGTTTTTAATTATTATAATTATTCAATATGAACCAACACTAGTTATTGTTCATATTCTTTCTTTATTGGTAATTTTATTGTCTTAATATCGTCCACCTAGAGCTTCTGAATAACTATTTAATTATATCATCTATATTTGTTAAATATTTAATTTTCAGACACTAGAAGTTACTCCTTACTAGAAAAATATATATTTTTAAAGCTAGTGGATACAAGTTTAAGGAAAAACTTTGTAAGTAATGGCTATTGATATCTTAGTGGCTAGTATCTTAACACATTCTGCTTTGTAGTTATAGGTATTGTAGTGGCCACCAATTCCACAACATTACTATTTACATGTAAAAAATTGTCTTCAAAAGGGATAATATTTCTCAAATGAAACAATTGATAGTTAACACTTTTAAGATGAAGGGAATAATTAGATTTCAAAATACCCTAAGGCCTTGTACAAAAGATGAAAATATAAGACATTTAATATCTCATGCAACACATCTATCAATGGATCATGAAAAATAATAATGAAAAAATAATTAGACTTTGTCTTATCACTAGAAAACAAAATTATAATACCAATCAACAACAAACTAGTGAGTAGTTGGCCAAAAGGGCTCATATTTTTCACAAACTACCAACTAGGAAATAAGGTTTTTGGTAGGATCCCAAAACTAGATGAAAATGAAACATAGATGATAAACCATTTAAAAATCCCAAAATCAACCAACACATTTTGAGGTTCACATAGGGGCTTTGGTCGAACCCCAAAATTGAAAAGAGGGTTTTTGGCAAGAACCCATAACCGAAAAATAAAAAAATGGTTGCTATCCCACTCATAAAGCCCACATGAAACTAAATCATCATAAATATTTATAATATATTACCAAAGCTTCACATAGGGGTTCTAAATAGGCCCTAAAACTGTAACATGAAAAAGTGCTTTTACTAGAACATGCAATAGGGGTTTTTACAATAACCCTAAATTGGGATAACGAACATTTAACAACCCACTAACCATTGAAACTAATGATACTAAATTAGATATTATTTTTGGATTGGGTTTTATAATTAAAAAAGTAGGGATTTCAAAGGACCCTTTAACATTGAGGGGTTTGAAAGGCCCACAACATTATACAATGGAGAGAATTGTAAACTATTAACTAATGACTTCAGATGCCTTTACCAATAAAACTTCAAATAGTAATGTGTAACCAAAAAGAGACTCTCCTATCCTCTATGAGAAACATGGAAACCTCAGTAGAAAATTTGCATCCTACTAATTCTTGAGACACATAATCGGGTTTTAAGATCCTAACTCTTTAACAATCAATCATATGCTCCTCAACCTACTCAGGGTTTACACAATAGTCATAAAATATTCACTTGGGAGATGTAAAACAAATGAACTAGTTATTCCCACCTTGGAGGAATTTAAAATTTATTACTTTCTTCCTTCCTCTCTCCATGGCTCTTATGCCAAAAGAAATAGGGAAGAATACCTAGAAACAATCTTCCAAGGACCATAATAGTTGTACAATATGTTCCCCATCCTCCTAGGTAAATAGTTTAAATTAAAACAAGTGCACCAAAAAAAACCTGCTTGGATCTATCCAAGAAACGTATAACCTCCACCATTGTTATTTTGTCGTGCAGAATAACATGAAAAAATAAACGGTCAACTTATAACTAGTAACAACCGTGAAAAAATATATCCCAGGAGTACACTAAGAAGATCAAAGGGATACGAAACAACAAACAAGAAATAAACTCGCACACAAGATTTTCCTGCCAAGCAGGAATTTCAAAATTCAAACTCCTTCCCTCCCTCCAACACATTTTTTCAGAAGACCAAATAACTAATAAGAAAAAATCTTTCCAAAAGATAAAATCTATAAAGTCAAGGACAAACCACCCAGAGCAATAATCGTTGCTGAGATTCTGACAAAACTCTGACACGAATCATCCACTCAGCCACTCATCCTTCGAAAAGTACACAATATCCATATAATATATGTAAAACTTACATTCATCATTGACAAAAAGATTCAAAAAATTTTACCAAGTAGTACGAATTCAAAAAACCAGCCATCCATCCATCTTCGCCCCTATCACATCTAGGATAAAACCAGCAACCATAAAAAAAATATTCCCTCAAGATGAAACCTTTAAATTTAGGGAGAAACTTGGAAGCGAGACCACGATCCCTTCCTAGATTTGGTGTTAAACTCCCACACCCCCGCTCCGCCTTTTAAAACCTACGTAGGATTCACAGAACAACATTACAATTTCCACACAAGAACTGCAAACATCTAAACTATTATTTTCTGCCCGATAGAAATTTCAAAATTGTTCCTTCTTACCTCCGTCCCTTCCCGCATGGAGGAATACCGTCATTATATAGTTAATGATTAACAAATACTAATGGTTAAAATGATTTAGCTAATTTGTTCGTAATGATAAACATGTTCCCATTGCAATTGTACAAGAGTATCACTTTAAAACATTGCTTTAATAGGATGATATCATACATCCAGAGATTAAACCATGGGTTAATCAAGGGTTGTTGAACATGAATACTATATTTTAAATTAATGTCTAATTGTATTAATAAATTGTTATTTGTTTTTATTGCTTTTTTAACTTAGTGGCGACTAATTTGGTGTTTGTCAATAGTAAAATTTTATAAATAATTTTAAATGAATATATAATTTTCATAAATAATAGTCATGAAGAAACATAAATATTGTTAATATATTTCTGAATAAATTTTTTCTTCTAAATATTATAAGTCTTCGGTGAGTGTATTTTATAGCAACTGATGTAAAATCCACTTATTCTTGTTCCTCTAGATATTATAGGTCTGAGGTTAGTTATTCTATCCTCACTACTGGAAAATCCACTTATTCAAGGCATGAATCATGCAGTCAAAAACTTATCCTCTGATATCTAAACAGAAGACATGGATTTCATTATAAAACACATACCCATGCCTAATTTCACGTATCTTTATGTTTTTGAAAAAAATCATTCACTTGGAGTTACCAACCACTAATTCTAAAAATAATTAGATTGATCATTTTTTCCATGGTATACATAGTCAACGTTTCGAAAAACTATGGAAAATATATCGGTTTTTTAATACAAACACGTAAATATAAATGATAAAATACATTTTTGAAACTTATAAGACATGCATTACCATTATGTGGTAGATATGAAACATATATGTTTGGTGCGAACAATGTTCTCCCATGATTATTCATTAAATATCCATGTTAGGTTCGTAAAATCCATTTTTCCATACCTCACATTTTCATCGAATATCCACGGACAATGTTCTCTCCTAAATTTTGTCGATGAATATCCACAGATTGATTCTCAATTATCGTTTTTACATACATCAGGGAAAGGTAGTAGATATTAGGTTCGTAATATTATTCATAACATGTTGAAAAATATACGTGATATCTTGTCAATAAATATTATCTCATCCAAACCAAACGACCCCCATGTTAGTCACATTTGACCATGCATATATATGCATCATGTTTCATGTTCTATGACACATGATATTAAATTTTATATAAGATTGATATGTATATTTATATCTAAAAATATATTTATATGTATATATACACATATATATGTATTTGTTATATTAAAATATATTTTACAATAATCAATATAAATTTGATATAAAATAATATTATTATATGAATCCCAATTCTAATACATATATACAACTTAAAATAATAGATGTAAGACAAACACTACACGGATCCTAATTCTACAATATCATATATGTGTACAACTTAAAAGATTAAATGTAAGACAAACATTAAATCATTTGAAATAACCAAACAAATCTTTAATAAAATATTATTAACAATTACAAGTTGAATGCTTTCATGATACATATAAATATCTAATGGGTGGATAGATATACGTTTAGTAGTTTTTAGATTTGTAGTTTATTTCTCTAACTTATATAGCTTGTTAGGCCACTGGAATTTTCTATGTATCAAATATTTTGTTTTGATGTATTCAAATTTATTTTCTTCTATTATATTGTTCATAGATTCCATTAGTCAAGATATATTTTTATAAATAATGACTATTAATAGTATAGAAGTTGGTAGAAGATAACGAACATTCATCGATAAAATATAATATCCATGTCAAAATTATTACAACTAACATTCATATTTTAGATAAATTTATGTAAAATAAACCAATAAATATCATTCTCAAGACATCTATATTGTATTGAATTGTGAGTGTCTTGAGAATGATATCTATTAATGTATTTTACATAAATTTATTTAAGATATGTATGCTAGTTATATTCCATTATATCATTTTTAATGTTAAATATTTTTTACTTTAAAATTTAAGTTATTATAATTTTAATTATGCTAATTATATTTTATTATATCATTTATAATGTCAAATATTTTTTATCTTAAAATTTTAATTAAAGATAAAATATTAATATAAAATAAGTTGTAAATCAAAGTTCATTATGATTATAATTGTATTATGCATTTGATATGTTATATGATTATATTATACGTTTGTTATGCTGTACGATTTTATAAATTAGTTTGGACTTCACTATTTTTATTTTATTTTTTATAACGTCTGTTTTACATGAATTAAATAATTAAAAATTTAAATAAATAAATATTTTTTAAATTTAATATAAATAAAATTACCATAATAACAAATATAAAATAAATAATTTTATTTATTTATTTTAAATTAAATAAAATTACAATAATAATAAATATAATTTACCTAAATAAATATTTTTTTTAAATTTTAAAGTAAATAAAATTACCACAATAAAAAATATTAAATAAATAAATAAATTCTTAGAAAATAAAATTACCACAATCATAAATATAATTCACCTATCATCTATTTAAACTTGATAAATAAATAAATTATTTTATTTTAAAGTAATAAAATTAGTATAATAATAAATATAATCTATCTATTATATTTTTTATTATGATAAATATATGATTAAAAATCAATTTCTAATTAATTATTAATTACATTTTCCCACACATTCTAAACTTTTGAGTAAGAAACAACTCTCGATATAAAAGTTAACAAATAAATTAAAAATGAAAACATTACAATTTAAAATCAAATATAGGCAAAGCATAATCTCTACAATTTAAAATTGAATTAAATTAATCGAACCATTACAAATTTAATTTTCTTTACTTTAATTGCCTCTTACACACATACTAATTTTATTTCTTACATTTTTAATTTGTCGGTTTAGAACTTGTATCGGATAAACTCTATTACTTTATAAAAAAATGTATAAGAGTTGTTATAAATATGTGATTCATTAAAAAAAGAAAAAATTGTTCGCACGTGGATAGTATTTTTTTTTTTAATTATAAAACTTCACAACTCACAAACACAATGCCCCCAAAAAATAAAATAAAACTAAAAATATGTTTACGAGGACAACTATTAGTTGTTTTATTTGGAACATGTACGTTATTATTAAAAACTTCCAAATATAATAGCTACATACACCCTCTATTCAGCTCAAGTTTTGTTACAAATGACTTTTTTATCACATAAATTATAATAATCTATTGAAATGTCACCCAAGCATTGAACACCTCCACCAATTCTGTGGTAACATTGCTCAAAATCCTATAGCAACCTGAATTTGTTTTAAAAACAACTTTAAGTTACTTAACACAATTCTAAACTTGACAAAGGGAAAATAATGTATAGAAAGTGTGATCGATTTCATAATTATGTTATATAAAACACATGTATTTGATTAAGCTTAAAAAAATCTTAAAAATATTATTAGTAAGTTATTTTAATCAATTAATAAGCATATTTAGGTGTATAGATGTATTAAATATATATTTAAATATTTTTAATTATTTTATGGATTTCGTAAAAATACTAATATCAACTTTTATTTTGATGTAGAAAAAATAGGTCAATTTTTTGGAGGCCATAGTTTTTGATCCGTAGTTTCATTTGAGCTCTTCCATGCACAGAAATCACCATATTAAAAAGTTTTATTCTGCCCTAAGCCACTCTATATGCCTAGATTTTATTTTTATATTTTTTCGAGGCCAAACATGATCATCTAACACTCTGAAATTAACATTTAATATTTTTTTGAGAATTTTTTATTTTTAGAAATTATATATTTTTAGAACCAAAAGTCAACTCCAGTTCAATTTTATTCAATAGGCTAATTTCAGTATTTAGGTTATTTCAAAAATAATTTATAGCCATGCACACTTGCATATGAAACTTACTATAAATAGTGGCTACTAAAAATAAACATTTATTTTTATATTTTAGTTTTTTTCAAATTTTACATGTAGACTCTAATTTATGAGTTTAGGATTATTTAAGAATGGTTTTGGTTAATAAATATTTAAATCAATTAATACGAATCAATTCTAAGTAAAGTTTCATGATCTTGGAGCAAAATATTTGACCAACATTGATCTAAGGGGTGGTTAGTATCATATTCAAATTCATGAAGGAGAGGAGTGTAAAATGACATTCAAGACTAGGGATAACTTATATGAGTGGATAGTGATGCCATTCACATTATCTGATACACATAGCACATTTATGAGGGTGATGAATACAGTGCTATGGGAATATACTGGTATTTTTTTAGTTTTTTATTTTGATGATATTTATTAAGACTAAGGAAGAACACTTACATCATTTGATAATGGAAATAAATTTGTTAAGAAAAGAAAAGTTGTATGCAAATATGAAGAAGTGCAAGTTTATGCAAAATAATTTGATATTTTTAGGATTTGTAATTTCAATAGATTGTTTGAAAATAGATGAATAAAAGATAAAGGCAATTGTTGAGTGGCCTATTTGAAGAATCATTATAGAGGTAAGAAGTTTCCATGGTTTAGAAACTTTTTATAGAAAATTTATTAAAATATTTAGTAGTATTGTGGCACTAATAATAGATTTTATGAGAGGGAAGAAATTTGCATGGACTAGAGCAACCACAAAAGGTTTTAAAATTTATAAGAAAAATATTACAAAAAGACTATGAAATTTATAAAAAAGTGTTAGAGGCTGATTGTGAAGCTTCATTTGTGGGGGTGTTGTACTGAGTCAAGAAGGAAAGCCAATATCATATTTCATTGAAAAATTGAAAGAGGTAAGGATAAAGAATTATACTTATGATGTTGCATTTATTAAATTATACAAGCATTAAGACATTGGAGGAATTACTTGGTGCCTAAAGAGTTTATCCTATTTATAGATCATGAGGCTCTAAAGTATGTGAATACACAAAATAAGTTGAATAGTAGGCATAAAAAATGGGTTTCTTTCTTATAGGGGTATACTTTTGTGTTGAAACATAAATCGAGAAAATATAATAACGTAGTTGATGCATTAAGTATGGGGTAGTGTTATTAACTACTATGGTGAGTGACGTAGTTGGATTTGAAGCTATTAAAGAATTATATGATACAAATCCATATTTTTGCAAGATAGTTGAGTAGTGGAGAAATCCATTAACAGGTGGGATAGATGCTATTCATAATGAGTATCTTATACAAGAGGGTTATATCTTCGAAATGAAATAATTATGCATTCTAGTTGGGTCTTTATGAGAAAATAAAATAAGAGAATTACATAGTGGTGGACATTTTGGTAATGCGAAGACAATAGCATTGGTGGAGTAAAAGTCTTTTTCATCAAAGAAGAAGAATGATTTGACAAGGTATGTTTCATGGTCAAAAATATGTCAAGTGGCTAAAGGACATGCATAAAATATTGGATTGTACATGCCATTACTAGTTTCAAGAGGACCATTGATAAATTTGAGTATGAAATTTGTGTTTGGATTTCCAAACACACAAAGAGGTAATGATTAAATTTTTGTTGTTATAGATATATTTTCTAAAATGGTTCATTTAATTAAATGTAAGAAAACTAATGATGCCACTAGAGTTTCATAATTATTTTTTATGGATATTGTGAGATTGCATGGTGGTCCAAAAACTATGACTTCAGATAGGAACACAAAAAATTTAAGTCATTTTTAGATGACTATGTCGAATAAGATGGGTACTAAGCTATAATTCAGTATTGCATATCATCCAAAAATAGATAGACAAATAGATTTTGTGAATAAGAATTTAGAAAATTTATTGAGATGCATAATGGGAGAGAAGCCAAAGCAATGGAACTTGGCCTTACCACAAGATGAGTTTACATATAATAGTTCAGTGAATAGATCAACAGGAAGGTCACATTTTCAAATTATATATGGGAGAAATCCTATGGGTATTTTACACTTGGTATACATTCTAATTTTGTATCAAATTAGTGATGATGCAGAAGCATATGTAGCAGTTACATGAAAGAATAAGAAGAAATTTTCATGAAAGTAATGAGAAATATAAAGAAATAATGGATGTTAGAAGAATATATAAGGTATTTATATAATGAGAGTTGGTAATTATTTACATGAGGAAATAGAGATTGCCAAAAGGCACATATAATAAATATAAGTACAAGAAAATTAGATCATGCAGAATTATGAAAAAAATAAATGATAATGCCTATGAGGTAAGTTTACCACAAAATTTTAATATATCTCTAGTATTTAATGTTTCATATTTATATGAATTCTAGGGAGAATATGGTGAAGATGATGAAGATGAAGTAAATTAGGAGCAACAGGTTTCAAGGAAGATGAAAGAAAAAATAGTGTAAGTTTCGGATATGAAGATAATACACATAAGGTAAGGGAATTATAATAGGTATTTGGTCCAGTGGGAAGGATTTGAACTAGAAGACAACACATGGATTATAGAATGAGAGTTGAAGAATATTGACAAGGAAAAATGGTAGCAGTACAATCAGGGCAACTTGCAAGAGCTAAGTTTTTTTTAAACCAGATGAGAATGATGTAGAAAAAATAGGTAAACCTTTTAGAGTCCATAAATTTTGAACCATAACTCCATTTGATCTCTTCTACACCCGAAAATTACCATATAAAAAAGTTTGATTATGTCTAAAGTTTGATTTATATGTTTTTTGAAGGCCAAATTTGATCATCTAAGGGTCCAAAATTGACATTTAATGATTTTTTTCAAAATTTTTCTATTTTTAGAAATTATATATTTTTATAACCAAAAGTCAAATTTAGTTAAATTTTGTTCCATAGGCTAATTATAGTAATTAGGATATTTTTAAAAAAATTTAGAGCCACACGTACTTGCATGCAAAACTTACTATAAATAACCACTTCTAAAAATATAATTTTTTTTAGATTTTTTTTTTTGAAATTTTCATTTAGACTTTAATTTCTAAGTTTACGCTTATTTAAGCATGATTTTATTTTTTAATTATTTCAATAAATCAATGCAAATCAATTCTAAGTATTGTTTCAGGATCTTGGCCTATTGTTAGTTTTCTTATTCTTGTTAATTTTTGGGTTCATTATATCCTTTTATGAAATTAATATACTTGACATAAATTAATTTCCACGATTACTATATAAATATTAAAGACTCTAACTTGAGTTCTTACATCCAACCTCAAGAAGATTTACATCATGATAAACCATAAGCAATTCAATTCACAATAGATGAATCATCATACTAAGATTATGCATTCAATGATTTACCTAATTATGTGAAAAATAAGTCTCAAGATTTAGGTTTATTTAAAAAAGTAATAAAATGTATTTTTTTTGACATTATTCTATAAATACATGGTACATTAATTCTATTTCCATCAATTATAACTATCTGCTTAGGTTATCATGACTAGAGATAGGATCACTACCGTCATGGAAATGTTTTCAAACCAATATGAATAAAACAAAAATTAAAATAATTATTCTTTTTATTAACAAAAATTAGCACATACGCAGCTATTTATCAATTGGATATGTAATAAAAATAATTACATCCAAACATAGTTACTTAGTGTATGCATTCGACCATTCCACAATATCATATAGTAATGGCATACTATATGTAAAATATGATAGCCATATGGTTTGAGTGTATGACATCAAGATAAATAACGAATAATAATAAAACAAGATTTCAAGACTTTAACATGTTATTAATGTTTTGACAAATATGCTCATGCTTCGAATAGTGCCAACTTATTAAAATTCATGAAGACTTTCACTGATTAATATTTATTACATCAAACATTAATCATCATGTTATAATAAATTCAATTAACATTTTTATTTATTTGAGGAAAGACTAAACTACATAAATTTTTCTCATTTACTAGAGTTTTAAATAAAGATCACCTTATCAATTTCCTTCTTAGCCATTTATGACTTATTGGAATACTTAAACATAAAAAAAAAAATAAGAGTATAATTAATCTAACTCAACACCAAGATTATCTTCATGAATTGTTGGAAGACTTTTAAGTCCTCATTTACAATGAAAACAATCAACAAGATAAAATATCATTGATAAGAGTATTATTGAACTCAATACAACTAATAAGCAAATTTTATTTTATTCCCAAGTTTCATTTGTAAATATCAGTTCATAGATTAAAGTGAATTTTAAAATGAGTCCATAACACTTAGACTCTCATTCACACTCCAAAATATTTATAACTTACTTTGTTTGAACTCAAATAGAATTATAAAATGAAATAAAATATAACATTAACAATTTGGATGTACTATTCTTCAACCTAGGATAATCTTCAAAATCTAAGATATGATATAGTATATATATATTTGGTAAAATATGGCATAATGTATTGGTGTGTAGACTTATATATGTTTGGACAAAGTGGAATAGAAAGTAGTAACAATGAGATATTCTTGATATGTATGTATAGTTGTATATTTTGAAATTTTATTTAACTAACCATTTGAAATATATGGGAAACCATAAAAGGATATTTTTCATTCATAAAATGAATTATTAATTTTGTTGTGATGACTAAATGTTGAAGAGGATCACAATGTGTTCTAGTCCACTTAGTGTGGACCTATCCATGAGGATCAAATAAACCTATTAAAACATGATATAATGTGAATATGACTTTAAACACCTTAAGTATTTAGCATTGATATTTTTGTATAACAGTTAAGGAAAATAAGGGTTCAAGCACATTACTGCATGAAAACACATACATGCACATAAAATATTATAGGTATGGTGAATGAGAGTCATTTGGTAGAGTTCAAGTCATTTAGATTTTATTTCTCAAGAATTATCATTGCCAAGTACCTGTGAAATAAATTGTTTGTCTATAACCCCTCACCATCCACCTACTTCCCTCACTCCCTACCCCAATCATTTATTCTAATTATGTGATTACTAGAATAAATGAGAAAGATTTGAACCTAATTGTGTTAAAAACACATTTTATTTTATCATATTATTATATTGTGTAAGGAATCTAGTTCAAAAAGTCGTAAAACATATCATGAAGTATTCATTTGTAGATTTTTTATTTTGAAAAAAAATTGAAAATTTTTAAAATTAAAAAAAAAATAAAGGAATTGAAAGGGATGAGTAAATTCATATATAGGTGAACACAAATTTTCATGTAATATGTAACCCATAATTGAAAAATATGCCACCTTGTTGAAGAACTCAGACATTTTGAATCTCTGGTAAATTATGGGTGATCAAGTCCCAATAAAATTAACATTTTAAAAAAATATATATTTTACTTAAAATCTTAATGAATTTGGAATAGACACAGTTTACTAATTGAAAAGGAAAAACCATGCTAGGTTTGTTATAAGCGATGTCAAGGCCATTGAGTGTTACAAGACTTGATTGTATATTAATCACACATAATTGAATAATTCCATCGAAAATGGATATATATAATAAATTACATGATGAAAAGAGATTTAATAGATTTACTTCATCAATAATGACATTAATTCTTATATATTTCTACTGATGTGATTATTGTTTATTGTGAACTTTGAAAATGTGCATAAACAAGTATCCTACACATTTTAAACTTTAAGATTTAGAATCTACAAAATTTTAAACTTGTAAATTTTGAATAATCAAGATCATGACTTAGCATAATTTCCATAAAAAAAATCTATGTGATATATAATTCTATTCACCTATGTGCTCAATTGTAAATGTATTTAAAACCTTTGACTTTGGTTTTGTAACTATTTTTTCATAAAGCCATTCATATGAATTCAATATATATAATTATGTGATTTGAGTATTTTATGAGTGTATTTTTAAGTTATATTTCCCATAAAAATGTATTTATATAATTATATTTTCATATATTTAGTTTCTACATTAGTTTAACTCTTTGAAACATTTTAATCTATTACAAAATTTGAAGTTTGAAAACCAATTATTTATTTTTATGGAACTCATACCTTTTATCAATAAACATGTATTTCATCAGAAACAAAATAAAATACTCATGGACTAATGGATACCTATTACAGCTAAAACTATAAATCCCCCATTTTAAGGTAAGGGATGTAACATACAAGTCAATCATCTCAGAAGAAACATTAGTTGTATCATGTGATAAAGATAGTATCATGTAGTTTAATTTCCACGTGTTAGAGATTATGTCATAATATAATTGAATTATTCATTTGAATAATGTATATAACATATTTAATTTCAATAACATAAGCTTCATCCCAAATAGATATAACATTGATGCATGCAGTAAAGTAACCATTATACTAAAACTAAATGATATGTATCATGTAAGTAATAATAAATCTTATAAGGCACACAATAAAAAAACAATTTAATTTAATGTCATAAAAGAATGACAATAGGTGAATTAAAGAGACAGTTCAAAATGTTGCACAAGACAAATATTACACACATAAGGCCAAGTCATAGAAGAAAAGTAATTTTTAGAATGTCTCACTTTCAAAGTAATAATATTATAGAGATACAGAATTAATTTTTGCACAAGGGCCAAAGAACACACTGAATATGGAATTCATATCTATCCTATTAATTAATAATGTGAACAACATCAAATTATCTTACAACAAATGAAAACTAATATATTCCATTGATATGTATAATTATCATAATTTTAGCATAGTATAATATTTATGTATCTCAAAGCAAAATATGAGTGATTATAAGACATTTGGAAGATATGTACCTAAATATTTCATTTTTAGTGATTGAAATATATAACCATCTTTATGATAGTATCTGGACATTACATGACACTAGCATAAGTTTTGTCACTAGGTAGAAGGGAATCCACCATCTAATAATGCATGAATTATGTATGTTATGTATCACACTGATGTGCTTTATGAGGTTCATTTGTGTATAGGAAAATAAATAGTATATTTACCATAATATGTGAGAAATAATTACTAACTTGCATATAATGTCATGTTTAGGACCATAAACTTATTTGATAAATATTTTTAATATTTTTTTATTTTTAAATAATATTTTTTTATTTTTATTTTTTAGATTTAATTTTATATCCACACACACACAAGAAACTAGACTATGATCATGTAAATGGGAAGACCATAGTGTAGACTTGGTTCATAGAGTTGAAACTTGAATTTCATGAAAGATAAATTCTGTATATAAATACATGTAAATCTGAAATAAATCGTAAAGTGTCATATCATAAGTGTCTTGATAATTATATATATAATATGTTACCATATGTGTAACTGGCGAAGGTGTAGGAATTAATTATGTCTATTGTATAATGACATTTATATGTAAAATTCCCTTACGAATTACCTAAGGATACCTTTACGCTATTTAAACTAATTTTAAGTTTGAATATTGATTATGAATTATGATCTTCAAGAGTTTCAATGGTTATATCTGTACTAATCTTTGGAGTAAGTTTCATAATTTTATTTATGGTGATATTTAATATCTCCCCTATTCAATTGTGGTCATGGGTGATCAGGAAGAGTAGGTACCATTGTCTATAAAGGGTACTCATATTGAATGAGCTAAAATTTTACAAGTTCATTTTAATGTATATATTTGAGGCATATATGAACTATAAATGGTACTTCAGGATGATTGTATACATAATAACATCCTTAAAAAGTATTAAACATTAACATGCTTTTAACAATTAGAAATGGATTTTACATTGTTTTGGAACTTACATGAATGGGTATAACATTGTGTCACAAAGTGTTGTGTGTATTCATATCGAATAGTTTGACTAATGTTGATGTAGTTTGTATATCCTACTCAATGTGTCTAATACTATGAATGAGTCTCATAATACTTGCATTTTTAATTCACCCATTATCAATGATTATAATTTTGATAAGTTCTTTTTTATGTATTCCATAAAAAAAAGTACATGACTATGATAATCATCACCATTGTTTCATTATCATAAAATGTAATTAGAGGACATGGTGCTAGTATGCCTGTAAATGTGCCACTAATTACATCTATTTGATACCCATATGATATAAGAGGATTACGTACATTTTATGCTTGATGTACTTATGAATTATCTATAACCTATATAGCATGACTTGGGAAGTGATTATTGAAAAAAATTAGATTTTTATTGACATTTTTATATACTCTTCCTTACTCTATGGATGTGCTTAGCTTAGTAGTATTCTCATCAATAAGATTATGTAATTTTTGACTTACCTTGTAACACTTATTTGTAGAATCCAAAATGCATATAAGGTAGTCGTGATATGCATTTTTAAAAATCCATTAGGTATAGGATTGGTCAAATAAATATACCTAATGAATACCCATTTGATACCCATATGATATAAGAGGATTACAGACATTTTATGCTTGATGTACTTATGAATTATCTATAACCTATATAGCATGACTTGGGAAGTGATTATTGCAAAAAAGTAGATTTTTATTGACATTTTTATATACTCTTCCTTACTCTATGGATGTGCTTAGCTAAGTAGTATTTTCGTCAATAAGATTATGTAATTTTTGACTTAACTTGTAACACTTATTTGTAGAATCCAAAATGCATATAAGGTAGTCATGATATGCATTTTTGAAAATCCATTAGGTATAGGATTGGTCAAATAAATATCAAATAGTGGAGAGAAACATATAAGATTACTATAGATATTTTTTATAATAATATATGAGGAGGTTGAGTTTACCTTTTAAATTGCCTCCTAGGTGGTGTTGCTAAGTGAATCTTGTTTGATCGTTGTGACATTATATTTATAGTTAATTTTAATTCATTTTATCTCTTAATATATATAAATTTGTATTTTATATTTATTTAAAGCTAGAAGTTTGATGTAAATCAAATAATTGGTGCATACTTTAGTTTATTCATGGCTATGATATTCATCAGTTCTCTTTCTTTGATCATTTAGCATAGCTCATTGAAAGATATACATTTATAAAAAAATGATTGATTCTTGGATTGGGACTAGCTATATTGGAGTGAAAATGTTTATAAATATTTAACTTCCATGGAGTAGGTCATGTTATATATCATAGTATTGTACCACAAAATATTTATTGATTGTCATGTTGGCCCTTTCTTGAATTTAGAAAGTTTGCATAGGATATCATTTCACCAATGTTGATTGAAAAGAGTGTAGAAATTTTATTTGATAATTGGTGGAATGCTTTAAATGAATTATGACATAAATAATTAGACCATCCTAGAGCATATTTTTTTATAATTCTTATAAATAGCTCAGTAAGTAATTTATAATTGAGAGCATAGTCCAAGCATGAAACATAGAATAAAAAGAGATGTTTATACCATTACCCTCATAAAGTGGTATATTTGAAAATAAAACACTATGAGGTAGTGGGTAAATTTTTATTTAAAGTTCCAAAGTATTTTTAAGTAGAGTATGAGATTAAATTAGTTTAGTTTAGTATTTTCAGAGAAACCTTGATCTGAATTAATATTTTATCATGTAAAGCTAGAATAATTTTATCAAGAGAGGTTTGATTAGGAAATAATGTATATGGGTATTACACAGGAACTAATTTAGGTATATATTATTATCTGGTATAAATATTCATGTTAAATTTATGTAAACAAAGTGATTCCACCATGCCTAAGGTTTTGGAATAAATGAGATTAGAAGGTTAAAAACTTTGAATCACCTCTTGTTTTTGTGATTGAGGTTATATAAGATTTTAATAATGCATATCATTAGATTATATGAGTAATTAAACAACCTTATCCACTTGCTCAAGACATTGTCTATGTCCTTGACATAAATCTGACAATACTTATAATTTCTCAAGATATTTTCGATTGAGTTCTTTAGGATAAATTTTTTTAGAAAATTTAATATGATGCACACATTCATTATATTGATTATCATGTATATGACTAACATCATCTTCAATGTGCATATATTTTTGAAGGGTTGCATCAACATATTTATGAATATTGTCTATATTATCCATTTTTAAATTGACCCAAAGAAATATGAATATGATCTATAGGATATTCACTTAACCTAGAACTACAACATATATGAATAAATAAATGAATAATTTTTAGTTACATGCAAAGGTGAAAAATAAAAATGGGCGTGATAAAAAATATAATTTTTAAACAAGGATGAAAGTTGTAACTAGATAAGAGTGTTTTTGTTTTGTAAGATCTTAGATATATTAATCTCAACAATAAGTATTGAACACACTATGAAGGGTTCCACCATTCCTAAAGATTTACAATCCCATATCATGGTGTATGTTGAGGGTAGCTTCCCAGGCATAAAAAATTATAGGTACACTATAAGAACACATGGTTGAAGGCTTCATATGTCTAAAAATAAAACCTTGTGTGCTTACAATAAACCATGCAATAGGTAGAAATTATTTCATGAATAATGTTGTCTAATGGAGTGAGTATTATATCACTACCCATAAAATAATGGCTTAGGTAAAAGCAATGACCTGTTTTCCTTGAAAAATATATCCTTTGAGTTTTATTGCTACCAAAACATAGTATTTAGGGAAATAAAGAAAGATAAATTTGAAATTGAAAATTGAATTAATAAATCAAAGGCTTGAAATACATATTTTCCGTTCACCAATTTATTTTAACCTATTTTTAAATAAAATAACATGTTTTTATTTAGTTTAAAACCAACAAATATTATAATGATAAAGATAAACATTATTCAGAAAATATGAATTTGATAAAGTACTAACATTGGAATGCTTATATTATGGAAAAAACTAATAAAAATATAAATTAAATATATAATTACTTTCATTTTTTTATTGTGTAATAATAAATATAATAAGATATTCCTAGATAGGATTAGAATTAGAATCAAGTATATAAATAGAATATGTGCATGTCAACTATATGTGGATAATGGTGCATTATGTTATAATTTATTTAGCATGGACTCAACTTAGCTCAGTTCAAC
The DNA here is from genome assembly GCA_037957365.1 of Torreya grandis. Classification (NCBI taxonomy): domain Eukaryota; kingdom Viridiplantae; phylum Streptophyta; class Pinopsida; order Cupressales; family Taxaceae; genus Torreya; species Torreya grandis. Next base: position 137,510 of record JARHVA010009097.1, on the reverse strand, counting down.
AAGCTATTGA